>JADHKT010000063.1:0-89317 GCA_019925285.1 Graphium sp. VPRI43844
GGGGGGGGGGGGGGGGGGGGTGGTAAGGGTCTTACATCTAACAACGTTTCTATCGCTTTGCAAGATGAGGTAGGAGGTCTCTGCCCACGTTCATACTTGGTAGGGTGGATAGCGCTAAGAAAGTTCCAAAAGGGCAATACGGGAATGTTTATGGAGTACAAGCTGTCTCGTATTCTTCATTGTAAATATATTCTGAGCTATTGTCTGTACCCTGATGGAGGGTATCCGACGTCAAAAGAGCTTGGACACACTTCTCTGTACACACACACATCCCCTGCCGCTGGGGGCCGAAGCCCGCACCCCCTCGGGACTGGTGCCCACATTGACCGGCGGTCCTGAACTAGTCGTCTGTGGAGTGTAATCACCAGCTTTCCCGAAGTGGGGGAGATGTAACTCTCGTACGTCCGACGGCAGGGCGATCCGCTGGGTTCGTGATGTCGGCGCAGGGGTTGAGCCAAGGGTGCAATGCAATGCAATCACATGCAGGGATCCATTGCAACGAAAGACAGTTGAAGACCGTTTACCAGAGTGCTGGTTGTTTACAGACACCAAGATAAAGTAATCGGATGAATATGAAGCAAAAGTCTCGCATTTTGGCATTCTGGTTACAGATGATCTAATTATGCAGGAGCGGATAAGAGGACAAATGTTGTCTAGCCCAAAGGTTGGCAAAGAAGGGGCTTGAGTGTAACAGCAAGCAAGCAAGCATATTGAGCCACGCGAGCATCCTCTGTACTCCGTACAATTGATGTTGTTTATCGTTCTCTTGACCTCTTAAAAAGGGAATCCTGTCCAACTCTCCGGAGTCGACGGAAGAGTCATCTCGCCAACTCTCCGAATGGTCCGCCTGGGGATGTTTCAGGGCATGGACACGGATCATGAGGATCCGTCGCACTGGCCAGACGTGCACGTAGTGATCACACAAATGGAGTGAATAGGTGAGAACCACGGAGCTAATAGCCCTCGACTTCTCGACTTCTCGTCGTATTCTCTCGACTCCACGGGCGAGAGTAACAAACAGATCATCAGTAGCATCAGAAAAGTAATGCTTGTAGTTATTAATACCACCCTACAATGGCCGATTCTGGAAGGTACGTCCGATGCTGATTTTCCAAAGAATGCGACTTTATCACGCGCTAACTATCCTGCCAAAATTTATGATTACTAATTTTTTTTTTTCAAGTCGACGAGAAGAAAATACTTGATGCAATCAAGTTTGTTGAAAAGAGACCAGACCATAATAATCTCGAGGTGCTGGTGCTGGTTGAGGGTGGACCGTTCCTAGGGTTAGTCCGCCCTGCACAATCATAAATGGTGGCTTTGCAGGGTTGTATCCCGTTGTCATCAACACCTGTATGACGGGGTAAATTAGGACCAAATGTCACAGTACATCTGAGTTCAGAGGATAGATGTGTCAGGATCCCAATCCCAACCCACATTGGATTAGCGGAAACCTTCATTGCCTCACTATGTCGATAATGCGACAACTCCATACCGTTGTCTCACTATGTCGATGGTGCGACAACTCCGTATAGGAATGATCCTGATTCGGACACACTCCGAACTACCCGACACTCCGAACCATTTTTCTTGATCAATTCTTCCCTTACTTATGATGTATATAAAACCCCGTTAAATCCACCAAAACAGAAGAACAGAAGTAGAGCGACACACAGAAGAATACAAGAACAATTTTTGTCTCACAACACCAACATGACACATTTGTATGTCCCTGTTTTTGTTTTTGTTTTCTTCTCTACCTGACCGCGTCCCGTTCCCACGCGCTGTCGAATTCTCGCGTTCGAGGGTCCAAGAAATGAGGTTGCCACCACGCATCACATGAACAGCACCTTTGCTGGGGGTGGCAAACAAAGTCGCATTGGTTGTGCAGTGCATATGCAAGGGCGCTAAACAAGAAGGTCACAAAGAGAAACGTATCATTCTTGAGCATCGGTCCTATTCGATCATGAACCTCAATTGTAATGGAGAAAGGCAATCAATCGAGGTAGCAAACAAAGAGTTCATAAGCTCACGAAAGCATTACATAATTGCTTTGCAATCATCTAATTCCAAGAATTTCTCGAGGAACAGCGTCCAGGGTTGGTTAAGGTTGCATGTCGCAATATACGCAATATACGCAATATAAACTAGTACTCCGTACGTAGCGCCGGAAAGTAGTTGTAATTGGTATGGGCTTCGAACTTTGGGGGCGAACCCCAAACCCCAGGTACCAAAGAATCAGGTCAATAATTATGGGAATGCTACAGCGTGACAACCGCCTACTACCAGTACTACAAGTAAACTAGACAATTCCCTAGTTTTGTCTATTGAGAAGAGTCAGCTCCTATGAAGGTCTACTGATTCTCACCCACCTTCCACTTGCCACAGCTCATCTTTCAACCGCAACCATACGAAGTAGTTTACTTTCAAATTGACCGAATACTCCGTACGTGTACCGAGTACGGAGTACTTTATGACATGTAGGTACCCGTAATCCCGCATCACGCCCGTCATAACTCGACAACAGCAGGTAACATTGTAGAGTTCCATCGACCCCCAACTACTCCGTACGTGTAAGGAGTAGAGATGCAGCTCACTCACAGCAAGCTCCGAATAAGCCTTACAAAAACAACAGTAACCCCGCATGCATTCAAGCACGAATGGTTGAGATGAATGAGCCCTTTGTAGCCTTTGTCATTGAGTAATGCATATCGCGAAACTTCCCATCATTGCGAAAAATACAAGGTAAACCAAATCTTTCGACTGGCACATTACAAACTGAGGAGTCGGGCCTCTGTGTCCAGGTGGTGGAATGGATCTCGATTCGGCGCATGGATCGTTTACTCCGTAGCCCGTAGCACCGTAGCCCGTAGCACCGTAGCAGGGGCGTGTACCAGATTACAGGGGTTCAAGATGCCTTTCTCCAGTGGGACAGGACTGGACAGCGTAGCATTCGTTTCAATCGATGATACAGAGTACGGAGTAGATTAGATTAAAGTACGTAGGGAACAGGAACAGGGGCCTGCGAGGATTGTGTCGACAAGTGTTTTGAGTACTAGTATCTTCCTGGACAAGACAAATGACGTTACATACCCCCCCCCCCTAATAAAGAGAACATTCTTCTCCCATCCGTAGACAGATGCAAAGTAAGACGGTCTAGAACCTGGGTGATGGGCAGTACTTGTATTAACGCTTAACTCAAGAACAGCAAAAAAAGACACGATGCCACATCCGACAACGGCCTTACCAAGGAACGCAAACGAGAAAGAGGGGAAAAAAATAAAATAAAAAAAAAAGGTTCCTAGGGAACTTTAGCTTCATGTGCCTGACGTTCCATTGCGTACATTCTACTCCGTATGCTTCTCCATAGCTAAGACGTACCGTACCGGCAATTACACGTATCTCCATCGAGAAAGCGTTTGGCCTGCCCGGCCCAGCATGAGCGGAACAATTCAGTCCGCAAGCAAAGAGATTCATCCTCATTTTGTTACTTCTTTGGTTCTGCCACTGTTTAGCCTCGATTCTCAAAGTAAGCCTAGTTGATGATCCATGTTAGTGACCTCACTCTTACTACATGTACAAGGAAAAACCTGGTAGTAGCAGTCAACTTTTTCCTTCATACGAGTATTTTGTTTTCTTGTCCACCCACACAGACTTTGTCACGAAACAGAACAATACGCCGATTTCTTATGATTTTAACTTGTACCCAAACGTACAAGTAAGAAGCTTACTGCATTCGAATCTCAAGGCCAGTAAATCATTCCCTCCCCGTCTAAGTCACCTACAATGGAGGTCCCAACTTCCTCCTTCATTTTACAATCCACACCAGCCACTGGCGTCCGCGTCCTTGCATTCAACAGGCCAGAAAAGCGCAATGCCCTTTCAAACCAACTTATTAAACAGCTCCTTGTCGAACTAAAGACAGCCTCGGATGATTCGTCAATCAAAGCCATTGTAATCACAGGCTCCAGCACAATCTTCTCAGGTAAGTTGGCTTACTCGCCTCGACAGCCGTCATGAGAGAAGGATCAACTAATACAAATCAAATGTGCAGCTGGTGCTGACATCAAGGAAATCGCTGCCTTGGATGCTGCCGGCGCCCTTCAGACCCGTTATCTGGAGGACCTATGCAATGGTTTCGCCAATGTGTCTAAGCCACTTATTGCTGCCGTCGAGGGCATCGCGGTCCGTATTCTTCATTCGTTCACTCTTTTAAACTCATCGCTCCCTTTCAGAAAAGGAGGAAAAGGAGAAGGAAAGAAATCACAAACCACTGACTGTCAAACCTTTTCCCATCTAGCTTGGAGGCGGTTTTGAAGTAGCACTCATGGTAAGTTCTCTCCCTCACCTTACCCTGCTGCCGACGTCCCCAAAATCGCAATACTGAAGCAACATTAAACTAACCATGTGGCAAATTAATACAAGTAGTGCGATTTGATCTTTGCTTCCGAGAGTAGCCGTTTCGGTCTTCCCGAAGTTTCAATTGGTGTCATTCCAGGCGCAGGTGGCACACAGCGGCTCACGAGCGCAGTTGGGAAATATCGCGTGAGTTCCATTGTTACATCGTCGGTCTGCGTGTTCATCAGCTGATAAAATTGTTCTGTGCAGGCGATGCAAGTTATTCTCCTCGGTGACCAAATCCCAGCCCAAGAAGCAAAACATCTCGGCTTGGTCGCCAGTGTGTCCCCAGCTGGCGGTGTCCTTGATGCCGCCGTGGCCGCCGCTTCGCAATTGGCATCAAAGAGTTCCGTTGCTCTTGCTTTGGCCAAGAAGGCTGTCTCAAGAAGTGAGTACCAATTCCTGAACAATTTTGCTTTCAGGAATATCACTGACTTTGACATCTTGTTTTGTTCGTGCAGGCGATGAGCTTAGTCGCGACGATGAACTTGAGAGGTCTCTCTATTATCTTTCCTTTAGCACATATGACAAGCGTGAGGGCATAGGGGCTTTCCTGGAAAAGCGCCCACCTAAGTGGGAGGGTCAGCAGGTCACCGACGATGAAGAGAGGGTGTCTGCATGAAATTATCCTGTCCAATTGCTCGTAGAACGAGATTTCGCGATGTTGGACAGAATTGTGGATGTAGATTTCCAAGGCAATGTATTGAGCTGGAAGCTGGAGCAGAAATGCATCGCATCACATTGCCAGTCTCCTCAACACAGCACCAAACCACCTCAGCCTGCAGCTTGGTAACTGTCATGTAAAAGGGTCAAGAAAAGAAGCTGCCATCGCGAACGGGATGGCGGCTCCCTTTTTTTTTGCCTCATTGGCATCCCTATCCAAGTGCCTCACTAACACGCGGGACGATACACTCCAGGAATCGCTGCAATGAAAAAGTCTAGAAAATCATAGATGAATAGATGAAAGGTCAAGCGGCGAGAAGGGTTACATAAAATGACAAAAGATGGTGTATTGAAAAGATTGTAAAGAGAGTTTTTTTCTATGCGTGAATGAGTTCTTCCACTGCTTCATCCTTGAGAGTGCGTGCCCACTATATTTAGTGGCGTAGCGGGTGGGTCAACAGTGGCGCAGGATCCAGTTTCCCTGCTCAGTATTGATGCTGTTTTTTTTTTTTAAAAAAAAGAAATGGTTGATGTTGAAGTGACTGTGACTCGTTAGGGGATAGAATACTGACTAAAGATCTCGTGCAAGCCATGTCGTTGAACACGAACCATATCCCAGCTTTGCGATGGTCTGAAGTCTGTCTCTGAATACTTGCCCTAATCGTACGGGGCAAAATAATGTAGAATGGTACTCGGGAATTGTCTTTTCTTCGACAGCTTGGTCATGGCTAATTACGTCGAAGCCTTTGGTAGGTAGAGTCTGAGGCTGCGAACGAGGACGCGCGATGAGGAACAGTGCCTGAGCTGGAAGGATCCTCAAAGGGTGTGCCGGCAAGTACATGGGTATAGGGGACAAAGTTTGGCGATGGAGAAACTGGAGTTTCAATGTAGGCCGATGAAATTGTCGACATGTGGCCTGGAGTAGCGATGCCATGGCTGGCCGTCCAGTCGGTAGGTGAAGGAATGCATTGAAGGAATGCATCTTGGTAAGGCTGCCAACTTCTCTCCAGCTGTTTCCCGATTTTGACATGTGTACTCGTAACTGGAGCTTGGCTGGTGTGATTCCCCACGGCACGGCTCCACAGTGCACAGTGGAGGTGGAGGGACAGGACCTAAGCACTGTAGTCACGCTAATAAACCACCGCCGCTACGCCCATCCAGGCACCCGAAGCATGGGGAGAGGCCTATAAAAAGCCAAACTTTGGTCCTCTCAGGTAAGCGGGCTTGGTCCACTTGACCTGAGAACCCCCTACGGAGTACTCCGTACAGTGAGGTCTATTCAGCATAGCGTCGCCCTCTGATTTCTTTCAAGCGATGTTTTTCAGGTTCGAATCCTGTCACTATCAAACGGTCGTATGCCTGACTAGGCCGAAATCTTTCTCGGTGGTATTTTACTATTTGAAACTGGCTCCGCCCCTGCCAGCTAATCGCTTTCGCCCCATGTCTGTCCATCCATCCCTTGCTACAAGTATGCCTTTTGAAAAGTGAACTCGGTCTGCCTCGTAAGTTTCGGACTGAGGAAAAAGCAGCATAGAGAATCAATCTCAAACAAATTTATACAGAATAGAAAAGAATAAAGAATCTGTAAAGCACCCAATTGACAAATGGGGCTGTTCTTTTTCTAGGATATTGCATCCCACTCTTTAATTTCCCCAGACCTACGGAGTACAAAAGGTCTTTTTGAAAATTAAAGTCCCGAATCCTTTCATCCTGCAGGTCTATTGGCAACAGGGGTTCAACGTGCACTCCGTATTTAGTGACTCGATGCCCTAGTAGAAAGGAGGTAGAAAAACACCAAACCAATCTTGCAACAAGAAGAACAACCGTCAACCTCAACCCTCCCCTCAAGATCCAAAACCGTTGCATCCTCCAGCTCCCTCAAATAGCAACAATGACTCGCCTCACAGCCTCAACACTCCTCCTCCCCCTCCTCCTCACCCCAGCCCTCGCAAGAACAGACTACGCAGGCTGCACCTCGTACGTGAGCACAGTCTCCGTCCGCCCCGACGCAATCTTCCCAACAACAATCTGGTTCGTGCCCGACACCCTCGAAGTATGCAAACCCGTAGACTGCGGCGGCGGCCGCGCACCCCTCAAGAGCATTCCCGGCTGCCATATCTATGAGGGCACCGAGTTGCCGCCTGTTACGTTCCTGAGCGTTGATCCGCGGTTGGCCGGCGCGGCCACTACTTCGGCTGTTGCTTCGACTACGGCTAGTGGCGTCGTTGTGGAGAGCACTTCTGGGGCTTCGAGTGTCTCGATGGGGCCTGGTTCGACGATTACGAGTGCGGCTGCTCCTGAAGAGACCGAAGAGACCGGAGAGAGTGGGAGTTCTTCGGGGGCTGGCGTGAGTTCGGGGGCGGATGAAGCGGCGGCTTCGGGGAGTGGCGCGCCGGTTGCCGCGTCTTTCGGCGTCAAGGTTGGAGTGACGGGGTTCATTTCGTGTGTGGCTGGTGTTTTGGCTTTTGCGATGATGGCGTAAAAGGGGGGCTTAATGGTTGGCAGAATTCAAACAAGAGGACGTTAATCGAGTCCCGAGAATATGTATTTTCGAAGTCGTTCGAGCGAGGACTTTTGCATTATTGCAGGTACTTGTGGCCTGGGATGGGAATTGCTTGCGTTATCTCCCAGTCGATAGATCATCTTGCTGAAATTGTATTAATATTTGGGAAAAAAAACCTCTGTTCTGACCGAAGCAAGTCATGTTGTAAAATGGCAGTATTTCAATGATTGATGCCTACTACAACCAACAACTACAACCCTGTAGAAACTACACCCGGCATCACCCACCACTGCCTAGGAAACTCCATTCCCCATCGTTCCATGAACACGCTCAATTCCTCCTCCGTTCCAGGGACGACATTCACAAAGACCCTTCCACGAGGGTCGTCGCTCATCCGCGGTTCGGAATGCACGGCACCAACATCGTGCCCGACTCGGAAAACCGAGCACTCCCCAGGCGCCGTGCTCTCGGCTACCACGGCACTCAGCTCGCTCGTGAGTTCTTGCCTCACGGCATCTGCAGCAGAGGCGCAACCGACGCAACGGATGGATAGACAAGTGTGGTCCCTACTCGCATTCTGGCGGGCTTGATCCTGTATTTTGCGAGCTTTGGATTGGAAATTCAAAGGGACGAAGAGCGTCGACGGACCGAGTAGTGTAGTGCAGAGTTTCCAGGCTGTGGCTGTGCCTGTGTCTGGTTTACGTGCTCTCCGGATCTTCAATTTGCTACGCTGTGAGTACAGGCCGTACGCGGTGCCTGGAAGCGCACCATCATCGGGCTTGAAAAAGAAGCGTTCGTCCGTGTGCCACCTTGGCGTGTCGAATTCGTTGGTGGGCGTCGTTACGCGAACTGTGAGAAAATAATGGGCTAAGCCCTTGGTATTGAGAAGGTGTTTTACATGGCGGAGAAAGGCAATCAGGCGAGATTCAACGGAACCTGAAAGTGCGAGGGCGGAGAACTCGTAAAAGGTGTTTGGTAACGAAGAGGAAGAGGCGGTCTCAGCCTCGTTTGTGGGGAGGGGGTTGAGCACTGGGCCACAGTAGCTCCAGTGGCCCGTGTGCAAGGCGGCAACTGATCCTAGCTCCTCCGCATGCTGGTCATGAAAATCGAGATATTTTGTGACGATAAATTCCTTGTGGCTTAGCATGACGAACAGGCGGAGAGGCGGAAACCAAGAAATGAGCCGCTATTCGCAGGCACGGCGACTGGGAAGTTATCGAGGAAAGGTTGAAGTTGGGTACTCTGTAGTGTGAGCTTTTTTTAAGATTAGACTGCATCGTAATTCGGGTGGATCGCCATTCTACTAGTTTAGACTACAACCGCCCCCAGTCCCAGTTAGGCTTAGCGATGCTTACTAGAAACCAGCATTGGCAATGAGGCAGCCATCAAAGAGGAGTTAGGGGACGGTTAGGACGGTTAGGACGGTTAGGACGGGGTTAGGGGTGCCTCAAACACAAAAAAAAGTAGGGAACAAACCCCGACGCATGAAACAAGACTCTTTTATACTCCGTACAGGAGTCTTCCATAACCATCGTTTCTCGCCCTTCTGTCTTGGTTGATATGGGGAGTGTTTGGGGCCTGTTCAGCCCCTAACTTGATAGCGCCAGTAGCGGCAGGGGTAATGCCGTTAGTACGGAGTAGACCACTCTCAGGGTTCACCCCCTTATCTATATCATAACCGAGCTTATCTATATCATAACCGAGCTTAAAGTGGGGCGGGAAGTTAAGAAACCTTAAGAAAAACTTAAGAAATGTTGTGCCTCCTGATCCCTCCTGAATGAAGCCTCCTGATTGGCTGCTCCCAAATAGAGTGGGCCTTTGAACCTGAAATGAGCCTCCTGATTGGCTGAGGTGCTAAATGTGGATCTTTCAAACTTAACGCTCTTTTCTGAATGGGCCTTCAAACCTTGCCTGAGCGTCCTGATTGGCTGAGGTGCTAAATGTGGATCTTTCAAACTTAACGCACTTTGAGGGTGACAACTGGCGAGGGTGAAGAGGGCGCGGCAATTGACGAGGGTGATTCCTCTGGCCAAGAGGGCGAGGCAAGTCCGACAACCTTGGGCTCGGGATCCCAGTTGCTATATGGTTCCCCTGGGCTTTTCGGGCTTTGACAGAGGGTTGAGACCTCCTCTTCCGCTCTGCGGCATCGCTCTCCGGCAGCCGGGCTCGGGATCCCAGTTGTACGGTTCCATTGAGATTTACGGAGTTTTATGGAGGCTTGATAGATCCTAGACCATTCTCCCGGCTTCGTACGTCGGCGGACCCCGTTTCTTGCCAAGTGTCACCAGCATTCCATGGCCAAGCAGTTCACGGTTTCGTGCCAGCAGTAGTTAGCGTAGTTAACGCGTTATTAAATTGAAAAAATGTCCTAAAGTGATTACTGACAACTGATAACAGCTGTATGTGGATCCATGGGAAAATTTGCTGTCGAACTAAAATTTGCTGTCGAACTAACATTGCGGTCCATGGCTTCGGGGGCCTGCGAAGCAGGCCCTTTCACTGCAAAACACTCGTTACTACGTACTGTCCCTGCACTAACAGGCGAACTGGCATTTCCGAAATAGGGAAAGTGGCTCCTCTGCTTATTGCTTGTGCCTTCATCTAGTATGTACAGAGTGCTCCGTACCTTCTGACGCATCACTCCAGTTTCTCCCAAGTTGAAGAAAACAGTCTCCGCATTCACCACGATTGGTTTAACAAAATATCCAAGATATAAAAGCACGGCCTTCGACCGTACAGCCATACGTAAGGAAAATGAGATTGCGTACCATTGCAATTGACTATCTCAATGCAACTAAGTCCATGGTCAGAAGCTTTATCCAGCTTTTGAGGCATTAGGTCTGGCTTTTTCGTGAAGAGCAGCAGTACTATTCGTCAACTACATGTTAGAACCGGCTCCTAAACAGATGCCTCCGTCGGTCCGAATCTCTGAGATGCATGCCACGCGATAGTACATGCACATCAGCGCGGCTTTGAATCTGCGGTGAGGCATATCTTTCGGGGACTAAAGAGAATGTGAAGGGGGAAATGTCCCGCGTCCCACGTGCTGGCAGAAACTAACGAACGGGAGATATTAGAGATACAAATGAGGCGAGACGGGACGAGAAGACAAATTGGCCTTCAACATCTGTGATATCTACTAACATATGTAGAGGCTTCAGATCTACCTGGAGATATGTGCGGATCCTTCGGGTCGGCCCATTAGGATTCAACCAGAGAAGCTTTCATTAGACGGACAAAGTAGTATTAATCTGGGCACACTCACGCTTGACTACAAACTGTACGCCTTAGAAACCAGACCTTGAAAAAATAGACCAAAGGAAACACGGGCAAAAAAAACCTGGATCGCTCTCAGGTCAGCGACGCCAGCCTACACTTGATGCCGCAATAACTGCACTGTTCGGAGTGCTTCTGGGGACACCGACTGGTTAGGGGGAAATCCAAACTTAATCCAAATTCGCCGAATGTCCTCCACTAGTGCTGGTAATGGATTACAGGCACTATGTCCTTCATCCAATATCATGTTTAACTTCTGCAAGTTCTCGAAAAGAGTTGTGGGACTGTCTGTGTAGTATTCTACAAAACTATCGATGCCGTCGTACGGCGAATACGCAATGCCGTTTTCACCGCAGGTGCGGTATAGCTTTTGTTTGACATCGGCTTTGCACTCTAGGCATATATTCAAATGTGCTTGCAATTGCAACGACAACGGATATGCGAGAATGGCTGACGCACATGGTTGCATCATTCCTCGAGAGGGGAAAACGAACTTGGCCATTGTAGCATGTAAGGCATGCATCATATAATAAAGCATCTTTCTCCGTAAGTCGAATACTTGGTCTAGACCCAGATTGGGACAATGTCAGTTTCCTGATTCGACCAATAATGCTGGGGGGATGCCTCCAGCCGTCCAGTCCGGGATCCACGAACCTACTATGCACTGTGGCAGAAATAGATTGTCGACAAGTATCCCACTGCCCAGGGAAAGAGCCGAAAGGTGTAACTCCCGTTTCGCGTGGCGTGCCACATAATATTTGGCTGTCCTAAAATGTCCAGTCTCCTCCATAAGCCACGAAGCAGACAGAAGTGACAGGCATGTCTCCTTATTGATATTGCTCATAAGTTGGTCAAACCACATCGATGCCCATGGTCTGACAATCTCGAGCATATTGTACTTGTTCACAAGGGTAAAGAGATTAAAAAGCAAGCCCACATCCACCTGCGCCGGCAGATCTTCAAATTTGCAGTGACAAATGTCAAGGACGATTTTCATGCTATTAGCGTCATCTTCGGGGAGCCTTACGACCCAATCGCCTTTGGCACGCTGGATACCACTGGTATGCATCGGGTTGTAATGCGTATGGTTGCAATTTTCAGTCCTGTTGAGGGGCTGGGCCTCTTGAAACCCTCCATAGAGCATGGTTTTAAAAACCGTCGATAAGCGGGACATGGCGCGAGGACAAACAATGAAGACACAGCGGCTTCTTGTCGTGGATGGTTCAATGGTATCGTCATTCGGGTCAGGGAAGCCAATAGCGACTGTGAGCTCCCCAAAAGGATCTATTTCTACCGCCGGCATGCCAAAATCGATTCTTCTTGTTTCGTTACGCGGTATATTTGGGTGGTAGTTGTGGTTGTCCTCATTGGATTGTATGCGAGGTCTCTTTCTTAATGGTCTCGAGGCATCTTGGAGATGGGGGGAGGCGCTACGTGTCCGTTGGGGATATAAGTTGATTTCATTTGTTCGCTTCGGATATTGAGACATTTCCATAGGCGCCAAGTTTCGCTTGGATTGATATAAAGGGAGAAAAAAAGGTATGCAAAATGATTCTAAGTGATAGTAGTACGTGAATGGTTTGAAATTACGTCTCCCAAGGTCCTGCAGATAGTTGGGAGTACAAGGCCACGCGCTCCTCGGGGCTTCTATTTTGTATGGAAGGAGCAGAAGCCGTTCCCCGTTCTTTCCTTGTCAAGTTCTCTCTCTCTTTTCTCTCTCCTTTCTTTTTCTTTTTCTTTTTTGGAGCTACGTAGATGTCAAGGTACCTTGATCGCCTCCTTGGTTTCCTGGTTACTTTGAATTAGTATTGTGTCCCTTGATTTCATTTCTCTTCCTAATATGTCCTTCATATTTCTGATTCTCCTCTTCCAAAAAAGATTTCTAGCGTTATGCGCTTGATGTTCTGCGTATAGCCAAACTACCAAACATCAATGGCCACTTCACTGGAAAACAGCCCCGTCCATTCTGGGCAAAGCGACCTGCAGAACTCTATACTTTCTCAGCAGCTGTCTTCTTCGAGGCTCGTGATCCCGGAACAATCGTTGATAGGTCGCCAAGAGGGAGCACAAGGGGGAATTCGACCGACAATAGGACGAGTGCGAAAAATATGTACCAGCCGAACAGCGAGACAACGAATAGCAGGCCCGCTCCAGCATGTTGGAGGGTCAGAGCAGTGCCGGCATTCCCCTTGGCGACTTGGAGGTATGACCCGGTGAGACAACCGACTTATCATTCCAAAACCGTCAGCTGATATATTTTGTAACGGGATTGAGCCCCTCTTTTGAAATGATAGCAGAGAGAGCGACAAGACTCACAGCATGGTGTCAAGGCCAAAAAGATGCCGAAAAACACAATATTGGTCCTCACGCTGGCAATCAGGAAGATGAAGGATAAAATAGTCATGCAGATGAGGAACATGGCAAATGTGGCAAAGAATTGTGGATTCTCTAGGCCTGTTGCGGCAGGCTCGTTTGGTGAAGCATATGTGGCGAATGCAGCATATTTTGGGAGGATAGTGGCACCAAAAGAGAACCAGAAACCACCAAATATCGTGAACACGGTAGCAGGGAAAGTATTTCCTACGCAGTGTTAGCTTTCATCAACGGTCTTGATCCCAATTAGCCTAAAGCAGGAGAACCCTGATGACGTACCGAGAATCCATTCGCCAATACCTCCTAGCAGGAGTAGGAGCCCGCCGAGGAAGAAGTATGTACCACTGATATGGGTCAACATAAAAGTTTTGATTCACAGCTATCCATTGTATCGGGCGGCGATTTGGGGGAATGGATACGACGTACGAGTTTGCGGCAGCACTAAATCCGCCTGAGCCCTGCCATCCAAAAAGAGCCATTGACAGTGGCGTTGAACAAAGTAGAAATCCACCGAGAGCTATTATGGAAATGTTGTATTAGCAGAAGTCTTCAAACTAAATCGAACCATGAACAAGCGGTAAAACTAACCCACGGGTGTAGGATTGCCAAAGGTCTGTCGAAGCTCTCCCTTAACCTTGCTGTGCGGTGCGAGATACAGTTGCTCAAACAACTTGGGCGACATGACAATGCTGCCGGCGGTCTGAATTCGGTTGAGCATATCGTCACGGTGGAAAGAACCTGCCGTCTCTTTGCCGTCGCTCGACATTATGCCAAAGGTTTTCTGGATAGATTTTGGGAAGCCGGGTGTGTTTTGATTTGGGGGACAAGGACAAGAGCAGTAATGCGTTTTTGGGGGGCGTGGTAGAAGAAAGGCATGTAGTTCAGAACTGGCGACTAATTAAAGGAGAGGTTAACAAAGGTAGCAGATGTAATTGAAGAGGGAACTTGTATTAATGTATCAGGTCTCCCTGTTCTTTGTTGAGTAAAATCCACAGGACAATGACGGACGAATCCCGGCTCCACCAATGTTAATATAGGTGAGCCCCTAGGGTAACCAACTACTCCGTATTGAGGAGATCAACCCTAGATCAGATCAGCAATGGGCGTTCCCTGCCTCCGCAGTGGCTGGCATCGTCAGAAATGAACCACACTAATGTTCACACAGAAACGCCCCCCTTCCTCATCAAAACTTTCATAATAATACGACGTTTGACCCACCACCCTATCCCTTGATCCGGGGTAGCTCAGTCGAGCTGGGATGATGACTGCAGCAACGGACAGAATTGGGCTTCCGTGGCACACCAACGAGGTACATGTTACTGACGCAGACATCTTCCTAGCTATGCAGTGCTCCATCCAAAGCAACAGCAATCGATATGTCCCAGCCCGAGACTAGGATTTCAATCAGCAGACTAAACTTATGACCGAGAGCTAGTTCCGGCCTCTTGAGTCGCCATCTTCAATGAAACCACCACACCATCAAGCTCATTTTCACCAACCAAAGTCCCTCGAGCCAAGTTGCCGTTTCTTGTGATACGTTACGAGCTCCGGAGAAATGGAAACTAAACTAGATCCAAAACGGATAGGTGGGCGGGAGGGCGGCCAATTTGTGGGACACATAAGCTCAGGAGAACTGGGGGGGGCACCATCTGAATAGGGGAGGGGGGGGGGATAGCTCTGGTTGGGTAACATGATAATTTAATCACTCTTTATGTATGCAAGTTTGTCCCTTAATCTGGTAATTTGAATGTGAGAGGTGTGCGAGCCAGGTATTATTGGATATATCAAGTTCATGCCTTCTTGGACCACTTTGCTGTGAAAATGCATAACTCTTCAGTTCTCATGTATGATGGGATTGGATCACACGGTACCTTTCTCCATTAGTCCCAGAAGTTAAACAGGCCTGTGCCACCGAGTGCTGCACCTTCTCGGGGATATCAATTGGTCGAGATCTGCACGGTTTATGAACGCGATTTATGAACACATAAAAGCCGCCCGACGGAAATATGCCGGCGAGAGAGAGAAAAGGAGGGATGGAGTGATATGGTGGGTTCGTTGTATTGGAGACGTCTTCTCCAAGAAACAGCTCGGGACATGCGGGGAGGATCTGGGGATGAATGCATGGCCTGTGGGGGAGAGCTATGGTGAGTGGAGATGCGGCATGGTCACGGGGCCCGAATTTGGGGAAAATTGTCCGGCCTTGAATTTTGCTAGACTATTGGAATAGCGCATGCTTTTGTCGCAATGCCGATCACTTATGGTCAAGATGGGGGAGTGCATTGGCTGTGTGAAATGTTGGAATGTGGTGACGACAGATGGGTCGGTGAGGGGAATCTAGTTGCACGGGTGCGGAGGACGGCAGTCTTTTCAAGCATGAGATGGGTCTGGGGTTCAGTTGGCAGGAAGCGTAATGTGGCCAGAACGAGCGGTGAGGGAGAGACAGCTTGGACAGGAGATAGCACCATAGCCTTCAGTTCCATACCTGTGTATGGTGAAGCTTGGACGATGGTCAAATTTCATCTTACCCCCAGCATAAGCTGGCCATGTGTTTACCGTTTACGTACCTAGAATTAGCCGAGATAGTCCCAACGTCTGTGGTTGGTCGAGGATGGAAGCTTTCAGAGACCTCGCTCTGAAATGGGAAGAGAAAAAGCGGAACATAACATGGGCAACCAGGTGAGGCGAGTAGGCGAGCGGTTCCGCAATCAACGGAAACGGGAAACGAAGAAATCCACAGGCACAGTGCAACCCAACCCCTCACCCCTGTAATACAGTACTAAACTAATAAAAGGCCCCTACATGAGGTCAGTCAGTCGGTTCCGCCATGATCGGCTCCGCTCACAACTCATCGTCGCCCCATTCCTCAACAAATATAGTAGTTCCATAAGCAGAATTCCTGCATAGCTTTGTACTTTGTGTACTGACTTTGATGACGATTTCCCCGCAGAAGATAACTTTCTGCTCCTGTGCTTGGCGCTGTCCTGTCCACTCCAGTCCCATCCCCCACGATCTACTCCGTAGTTTTAGGTTCTAGTTTAGTAGCCCAAAAGCTCCATTCTGGAGTGCGGGGTATGGTCCACTCAAGTCCGGGGTAAAACACAGTATCTGGATTCATCACACTTGGCGGACTGGAATAGCCTTGTTGGTACGGACACTTGCATTGTCTTTCAGTCTGTGGAGCAAGAAAGACGATCTATGAGAAACGGCAACTGTTGGTCTCGGGGATATCTTGAAATTTGTTCAGGATTTGCATCCCATAAGATGTCTTTGGAATGATAGGGAGGGCTCGAAGGTTCATGAGGGCAAAGGATCAATTTTGTCCACAACCTCGGAACCTGGAGCGCGTGGTGTTCAGGATCCAAACGCAGCGCGGGGGGAATTCTCAACTGGCTACCAAGGTCTGTTTCTGCATACACACAAAGGGGTCACGAAAACCCCTCCTTTGTCATACGAGCTAAAAAAAAAAAAAAGTATACTTGTATGACCCCATTTTCCAAAATATATTTTGATCATCTCGTCATCTAGTATCTTGCAATCTAAACATCGTCAAATTAAATAATAAGTACTCACTACTTCACAACGAAATACAGTCTATAGAACGCACCTCAAAATGGCATCTAAAGTTCAAACTTCAGTTCCCTCATACATGCGGACGGTCCCCGGATCAATCAACATTCCCGTTGCCAAACTCCCCTCTCACACACGCACAAAGCCAGCCCCCGCAAGCCCTCCCAGTCCCGCCCAAATCGCCACAGCTTTCACCAAGACGTTCAACGCCGCTCTAGAACGCAAGGATATCGGAGCCCTGTCAAACCTCTTCACTGCAGACGGTTACTGGCGTGACCATCTCACCCTGACATGGCAGTTTCGCACACTTCACACTCCACCCAAGATCCACACATTCCTTGAGCAGGCTTCCAGCGGCACTGATGGCTTGAGACTTAAGAACATTACTGTCACTGAGGAGACTAAGGGTGCAAGAGCGCCGCAATACCATACTTTTGACGAGAAGTCGGGTGTTTGTAATGTGCAATTCTTTTTCACTTGCGAGACTACGTTGGGAAAAGGTGTTGGTATAGCAAGGTTGGTTGAGGATCCCGAGAAGGGAGAAGACGAAGTTGGAAGGTGGAAGGCCTTTACCTTTTATACCCGTCTGGATGAGCTGAAGGGGTTTGAAGAGAGCATTTATGGCAAACGCCCCATAGGTGTCGAGCATGGTGGTAAGCCGGGGAGGAAGAACTGGACTGAGAGGAGAGAGGAGGAGAAGAGCCTGGCGTCCAAGGAACCCGCCGTCCTCGTCCTCGGTAAGTCGAACACTCAGACCTTGTCTCTCCTTTAAGATATCAATAACCAGGAAGCTAACCCTCGTGACTTTTTTTCCCATCTAGGTGCTGGCCAAGCGGGTCTCACAGCTGCAGCCCGACTCAAGATGCTCGGAGTAGAGACTCTAGTCATTGACCAGAACGAAAGGGTGGGCGACAACTGGCGTAAGCGCTATCACCAGCTCGTCCTCCACGACCCTGTGTGGTACGACCACTTGCCCTACATGAACTTTCCCCCTCAGTGGCCCATCTTTACACCCAAAGATAAACTTGCCCAGTTCTTTGAAGCCTATGCCACTCTTCTCGAGCTCAACATCTGGACCCGCACAACTCTAGTCTACACCAGGTGGGATGATGCCAAGCGGGAGTGGACCGTCATCGTTGACCGTAAGCGCGACGATGGCACGAGCGAGATCCGAACGTTCCATCCACGCCACGTGATTCAAGCTACGGGTCACTCGGGAAAGAAGAACATGCCTGACATGAAAGGTGTGGAAAACTTCCGTGGCGACCGTCTTTGCCACTCGTCTGATTTCTCGGGCGCCAAGGACTACACTTCGCAGGATCCAAGTGAGAAGAAGAAGAAGAAGGCCATTGTTGTCGGCTCGTGCAATTCCGCCCACGACATCAGCCAGGACTTCCTGGAGAAGGGCTACGACATCACCATTGTGCAGCGCTCTACCACACACGTCGTGTCGTCCAAGGCCATTACCGACATCGGCCTCAAGGGTATCTATTGTGAAGATGGCCCACCAGTCGACGACGCCGACTTGTTAATCCACAGTCTGCCGACGCCCGTCCTCAAGGCAACGCAAATCGGCATCGCCGCCAAACAAGCCGAACACGACAAAGACATCCTCCAACGTCTTGAGAAAGTCGGGTTCAGGACTGACGGCGGCCCGGACGGTGCCGGTCTATTCTTCAAGTACTTCCAGCGCGGAGGCGGCTACTACATTGACGTCGGCGCCTCGAGCCTCATCGCAGATGGCAAGATCAAAGTCAAACAGGGCCAAGAAATCGACGAGATCTTGCCGCATGGCATCCGTTTCGCCGACGGCTCGGAGCTCGAGGCCGACGAGATTGTCTTCGCTACCGGGTACCAGAACATGCGCACGCAGACGCGACTTACCTTTGGCGACGAGATTGCCGATCGTGTGGGCGACGTTTGGGGTTTCAACGAGGAGGGCGAGATGCGCACTATTTGGCAGGCTAGCGGGCACCCTGGATTCTGGTTCCATGGTGGGAATTTGGCGTTGTGTCGGTACTATTCCAAGTTGTTGGCTTTGCAGATTAAGGGTGCTGAGGAGGGCCTGTTCAAGGTTGGGGATGCTTGATGGGGAATACTGTGTTTTCTGTCTTGGACAGCCAAAGGATGATTTTTCATGAAGCAACGGGTAGTATGCAATTGATCCCTTTTTCTTTTCTTTCTGTTCTCCTTATTTTCATGTTATCCTGCTTGATCTTCGGGTTGGCGATCGAGGTGGGCTGAAGCAAGATGTCTATGCCGCCGTGGCTGACTTGAGGAGTTCCCGCCTGCAGCACAGAATACAACTAAACAACAAGAAAACGCAGATTTTCGACATGTAAGTAAAAGCAATTCATACTTATTAGAGACCAGCTTATAGTATCTCTCAACTA
Organism: Graphium sp. VPRI43844; assembly: GCA_019925285.1. Taxonomy (NCBI): domain Eukaryota; kingdom Fungi; phylum Ascomycota; class Sordariomycetes; order Microascales; family Graphiaceae; genus Graphium; species Graphium sp. VPRI43844. Next base: position 19,174 of record JADHKT010000063.1, read on the forward strand.
TCTCAATCGGGGTATCTCCTTCTCAGATAAGTATGACTGAGTGACACAATACGTCCCCCTCACTCCAGACTCCACTTTTACCCCCATCTCAACCTCACTCACCTCACCTCATAAAGCCGGCCTTCCCCTCCTCACCCTCACTCTCACCCTCACTCTCACTCTCACTCTCAAACCCTCCAAATCCAACCTCTCATTCTGTCAAAATGTCTCTCCCAGTAGGCCCAAAAGTCGACACAACCCCCTCTCCCTCCCCCCAACGCACCCCCCTAAAAGGCACACACACAACTCTATCCCCCCTCATACCCGCCCACGCAACCCCCCTCTACCAAAAAACCTGCCGCCCAAAAGACGATCCTCTCTGGACCTACATGCTCCGAGGCCCCTACAAAACCCAAGAATCCTGGACATCCGAATTCGAGGAATGGGCTACATCAACAGATCCCTTCTTCTACACGATTCTCGTAGATTCTGAGCCCGAGGGCATGCTCGCGTATCTTAATCTTTCTGCCGAACACAGAAGGTTGGAAATCGGAGGGGTAATGTTGAGTTCAAATCTTCAGAGGACAAAGCCTGCTACCGAGGCTTTTTACCTTGCTCTCAAGTATGCGTTTGAGGGGTTGCGGTGTTTGAGGGTTGAGTGGAAGGCGAATTCTTTGAATGCGCCGAGTCTTGCTGCCGCTGAAAGACTTGGGTTTCAATACGAGGGAAAATTCATGCATGTGAATTCCTTTTCTTGATTTTTACTTCTTCTTCTTCTCCCACTATAAAAACTTAGGAAATGGGGCGCCTGACCTTGCAATGCACCAAAATAGGAAACACTTGATCATTAAGGGCCACCGAAGAGACACATCATGGTTTGCCATGACGGACGACGACTGGCCTGTGGTCAGGCAAGCCTTTGAGGAGTGGCTAGATGACAAGAATTTTGATGCCGAGGGCATGCAGATCCGTGGTTTGGCAAGCATTCGAGCTGATATCAAGGCTCGTCTTCCAGAGACTAGGAAATGAGCATTAGCAACAGGCTAGCTACGACAGCCCCTACCTACATAGACCCCCTAGATACTTGCGTGGCCAGGAAACTTGAGTGAAAGGGCTAAAATAGTAAATAGTATGAAGAAGGTTCAATGATATAAATATTTCGTGTCAAAGTTTTCGGCCGTAACAATAAAACCATCTAAATGCATCAATCCGCCCTCAAAAATCTATTCCATTTCGCATACAGTGCTTGAGAATCCCTTAACGCCACCCGTTCTATCCCCCCTTCCCAAATGCTTGGTATCATAAAATTCCCTCCGCGGTACGAAAAAGCCAAACCCATCATGGACGGCAGAAACTGAAGGCCAAAAATTGTGTGAAGCAGGAAAGGAGATAGAAAAAAAAGACCTAATAATCGAAAGGGAAAAAAGAAAGAGTAAGAAATAGGGGACGGGGCCTCGGATAGTTCCAAGGGGTTGTCGAGGAGAACTAGCTCCTAGTTCCGATGTCTGAATCCCCGTTGTCCTCCTGCCGGGCCTGGGCTACCGCCACCGCGACCACCTCTGCCTGTCTTGCCATTGCCCTCACCCCAGTCACCCGTGGGTCCTCTGCCGCCACCGCCGCCGTCCTGGCCACGTCCATTCCGTGGTCGCGGCAAATTGGCGACAACAGTAAGGCCCCTAGTGCCCCTGAGTCCCATCTTGGCCACAGTGCTCTTCTGAATGGCGGGGGGCTCGGGAGCTTGGAGACCGTCACGGGCAAAAGAGTTACCAAAAGCCACGAGGTCTTCGTTGCTCCATTTGAGCGGCTTGATGTAGTTCTTGTAATAGCCGAGCCATGCCTGGTAAATCTTGCCGCGTTGGGCGTCGTCCATCTGTTCTGCAATGCGGTCAACCTCAGCCGTCGACGATAAATCAGCCTCGCGTGGCTGGAAGGTAATTTCCTTGAGGGTCCACGTAGAGAAGAACGACTCGACCTCGGTAATGATGAATACTCCGCGACCCTCGGCCCCGGCACGCGCTGTGCGACCAAGACGGTGGATATATGACTCCTTGTCACTCGGAATACCGACTTGGATAACAGTTGTGACACCGGGGAAGTCCATTCCTCGGGCCACGACATCGGTGGCGACAAGGATTCCGGCAGCGGCATCGCGATACTCGTTGGTGGTCTTGGTCCGCTTGCCCTGTGGAATGCGAGAGTGAAGGACCGAAACAGGAGGCATGCCGGCAAGGTTGGATAAGATATGGCCGTAGAAATCGGCAAGAGCAGCCGTGGGGGCAAACACAATTGCCTTGAACTCGGCCATGCCAACGGAGTCGGCCTCCTGGACAATGGCGCCGACCATGGCGGGGGCGACGGCAGCGAACGTAGGGACCTTGACGAGATGCTGAAGGACACGCTCGTGCGTGTTGGTCTCACCAGCAGGGATGGTAGAGATGAACTTGTATTCGGGGGAGAGAATGAGGTGAGCGACCTGCTCGACGTGGGGTGCGATGGTAGCAGAGAAGAGCATTCCTTGTCGGTCGGTCGACGCTTTATCCGGAAGACAGCGGATGATATCTTTCAGCGCGTTCATGAAACCCATATCGAGAAGGCGATCGGCCTCATCTAAAACAAGTGTATCGAGCTGGTGGAAGGCACCACGAATGGTTGAGTTCGACATGTGATCGAACAGTCTGCCGGGCGTGGCGATCAAAATATCACAGCCAGAGATGATGCGCCTCTCCTCCGAGTCCTTGTTGGTTCCACCAATGGCAATGCACACCCGATACTCGGGTAGTCGCTGGAGTAGCCGATCAGCTTCCTTTGCGATCTGCATGGCCAACTCTCTGGTGGGCGATATGACGAGCAGCGAGATGCCAGCACCTTTGCCGCCACGGTTCTTGGTAATCATGGTCTGGATGGCAGGGAGAAGGAAGGCAATCGTCTTGCCGGTTCCTGTCTTTGCCTGGACAAGACAGTCGCTTCGGTTTGGAAGGAGCAACTCATGCAGGGTAGCTGCCTGTACAGGCATCATGTGGTCGAACTTGAGGTCTTCGGTGATGGCCCCGAGCAAGTCGGGGTGAACGACGCCATTTCCGGCGAGGTCGGCGAAGCGTGGTGTGTCGAGGGGAACAGTTTCAGTTCTAGGAAGTGTCGCGACCCGGGGAGGGGGGGTAGGCATCGTCATGGGCTTGTCGCCATTGTTGTCAAAAGTGGAAGCAGCTCGTTGACCGCGAGGGCCAGTTTGACGGCCGCCACGGCCTCGACCACGATTTTCTCTGCTCATAGATGCGACGGTTCGAGTTGGTATGGTAGGCCGAAATTTAAAAGGAAGTGATAGAATCCGTAACGAGGTATGAAGGAGAAAATTCATTTGGCGAGGTGGGAGGAAGGTTTTTATTGTTATGGGTTTCAAAGCAGAGAGCAGCTACGGATTGTATGAACTTTTTTTTCTTCTTTGGCCCGATAAGATAAGGACCCACTGGGAGGATTCCGACCAATAAGCCCCTTTGCCCCTCCATCGCAAGAAAAAAAGCAAAGAAAGCTTCCATTCTTTGATTCTCTTTCGTCTTTTGTTTCTGATATTTTAAGAAACCTTAGCCTTTGAGGGACAGGCTGATTCCAAATCTGGCACAAAGACATTGCCACCATCAAATGATAATTCTCGAAATTTCATCACGAGGCCAACGGTCTAATCGCCAGTATCCAAGTGACAGTCGGGTGTCCCAAGCATGAACGATGAGAAGAGTGAGTGGTGGACACGAACAACACATTCACTGTCAGGTCAGCTGAAGATGGGTCCAAGACGTCCAACTACCAACAAGCAATCACAACATAGTCAAGCGATGAAGTACGTGTTTGATATATGTTGGTAAATTGATTTTTCTCAATTCTTATTCCCAGGGTATACCGTTTACCCAAAATCCCAATTGAACCCCAAACCGTTCCGATCATGGAGACCCAAGTATATACATGAATGTCTGAAAAAAAAAATTGTCCGGGCATTTTTCCCACCCGTTCAAAAAATGTGTCGTAAGCGAATGTCTGAAAAAAAAAAATTGTCCGGGCATTTTTCCCACCCGTTCAAAAAATGTGTCGTAAGCGAATGTCATGAACCTCTATTTTTTTATACTTTTATTGGATTTTATTTTTCTCCTCCTTTGTTCGTCTGAAACTCCTCGAAATCGATTGATTTACAAGGAGATGAAGACGGCGGCAACAGCCCCGAGTGCGACGGCCAGGATGCTTTGAGCGGGAATCTGCATGCCCGAGGAGACTTGCGAAGACTGTGCGCCACCGTTAGAAGACGTGCTGGCAGCGTCGGAGCTCGACGATGGAATGGGGCCACGAGAAGCAGCCGACCCAGTGGAAGTAGGAACGACCAAGCTGGAGGAACTGCTGCGCTGGGTGGTAGCGAGGGTCGTGGGAGCGCTAACCTGTGATGACGAGCTGGGCTCGGACTTAGAGACCGACGAGGACGACGACGACGACGACGATGACGATGAGGACAACGACGACGACGACGACGACGACGAGGATGAAGTGCTCTCCTCCTGGCTCGAGACGGCAGTCTCTTCAGGGGCAGGAGCCGCAGCAGCAGGCTCGGTTGTGAAGGTGGTCGCAGCCGGAGGTGCAACGGTGGTCTTAGCAGCAGATTCAACGACAGCAGGAGCCGAAGATTCAACCACCGGCTCAACGAAGACGGCGCCACTGGGCTTGGAGCTCTCAGCAGCGGTGCTGGCAACAGGAGCAGCCTCAACCTTGACCCCAGTATCAGCCGTGACCTTCTTAGCCGATGAGCTTACTTCCTCGCCAGTGCCCGCGAGGGTGATCTTGCCCGTTTGGTACTGAATGTCATAGACAGGAGCGCTTGTGAGAGGCGTGGTGAGGCCGAGGGTGTGAGGGCACGAGGCCTGTGTGCTGACAGCAAGGTCAAGTGTGCACTGCTCATCGTAGCCCATGGAGCAGATGGCGTCGCATACGTTGTACAAGACGTGGTTCTTGGCAACGTAGCTATTCGGCTGGGCGAGGCAGCTGACGAGGTAGTTCATGCTGTTGGAGGCACTGAGGGGGACCTTGCCACCGTCGTACAGGAGATCAGCGCACTCAGAGGCATCAACCTCCTCGTACTCCATGGCGACAGTGCCACCAGAGATGGGCGATACGGCAGCAGACTGGCCGGTTTGTAGGAAGTTCCAGGCATCGTAGCTGATGTCGTAGGCGCCACCCGACTGGTCAATGCGAAGAAGGTGGACGGATCGTCCACCGTACGACACCTTGACGCAGATGTTGTTGCAGTCGACGGAGCCGGGCCAGTAAGCGACACGATCGGTGTTGATCTTGCAGCCCAAGACGCCGACCGAGGACGAGTACTTGTCGTGAGGCGTAGTCCATACGCCAATGGCCTGTGCGCCGGCGGCGAGAGCAATGGCGGAGAATACAATGGAGTTCATGGTGATGGATGGGTGGAGTGAAGGCCTGTTTCTGTTCGAATCTATAATTGGTGCTAGAGAGCGTGATAGAGCAGTGTTGCAAGTGCTCTTCAATTTCCTGGGTTGGAAGTGTGGCTATCAAAACGAGTCCTGGCAAGGACGTGGTTGTGCTTCTTGGAGGGTGTAAATGGGGATTCCTGAATCCGGCCCTAGAAGCGCGTTTCTACTCGGAAAGATGCGAAATGGTACGCAGTGTGTGTGCAAGTCAAACTGGGACTTGGAATTGTTTTCTTTGAAAGCCAAAAGCCTGATGATGAGGCGATGTCGGTGAGAATCGAGCAAGTGGAGGGAAAAGAGTGGCCTGCCACGGAGACAATCGAAGAATGTCTGCTAGAGAATAAGGAATGTGGTGATGATTCGAAAAAGGACCCAAGAGAACGGAGGCATGGGGGAGGGAGGGACGGGGGCGTCTTTAAATGAACGAGAAAAAGGAACCCAAGAGCGGAAGGGTGTGCAGCAGATGGTGCCATCGGGCAAAGACTGGGGTCAGCGATGAGCGAACAAAGAGCCAGGGTCAAGCCGCCTTCCCAAGTCAACTACTCCGTACGGAGTAGCTTCTGAAGAGCCTGCGCAATTTGGAGAACAGCCCCCCCCCCGGCCTACCTTCGTGGATCGTTGGGCAAGACTTCTCCACCAGCACTTGGTATTAGTATTTCCCGACCTAGGCCCTGTTCCCCTTGCACCCCAGCCTAAAACTAGTACGGAGTACTTACCACTCCTCAAGGAGTAATACTCCATACTCCGTAAAGTGATCTTTCAAGACGTTGGGTACCTGCCCAGGCGGGTATTATTGGAGGTGCGTTATTCTACTCCGTACATGACTGCAAGTAATACCTCCATACAAAGCACTATGCTTGTTTGCGATGGGGCTGAGGAGGTGAGTCCACACTGCCACCCTGCCAGGTGTTTAGCCACCCTTTATTACTATTGCATGCATTCCCAATGCAAGCCTCGCTGGCAACCGGTGGGCCCCACTGAAAGAAAGAGAAGAAAGAAAAAATGTTCAGGTACCAGGCACAGGCGCACTTGCCAGGAATTACACCTGCATTCCTTTGTGGCTTCGACCAGGTCCCACTCTTCCTCTTTTTTTTTTTTTCCTTCGCCCCAACCGGGCTTCTGTTTTGGTTGATTTTCATCTATTTTTCTTTTTTTAACTCAGCTTTTCTTTCTCTCTGCCGTGATCAGATCTTCACCCTCCATCACTGCAATAGTCGATTCTGGATTCGATTAAAAGGCTCGTTCATTTTTCTAGACTCCACACTCGGCCACTGGATTAGGCTGCTCCAAACCAGAAGCGATTCGCAATGGTCTCCACGTCGTCCAGGCAAAGACGAAAGCATGCCACGGCATTGGGTGGGTGGATCATGCCCACGTAGTCGATTCCGATTCGATTCAAGAGCAGTGTGTGTGGATTGGGAAAGCGGCATCTGGCATCTTGCTTGTGTGCCTTGAGAGGAGTCAGGATCAAGGAGCGAGTTGCCCAGGTGGTGGAGCTCCCCTGTATTTGGTATAGTTCAGTGTACCTGGCTCCGGCCGCAAGGTACAAGAAACAACTCAGGCATCCAAAAGGTTCCGATTGGCTCTGATTCCTTTTTTGCGGGCCGTGGCACCACACTACTCAGGGACCTGCAGCAAGCAATTGGACCGTTTTGCCAGGGCTGCACCCGACACCTCGACTCATGTTTACTTGTAGTATCCAGTACAACGAAATGGTGAGAATTTTTGGCGTTTCAACCCCTAGAAAAGAGTACTGGATACCCCTGCTATCAATCCATCAGTCCATTCGCCCGATCCGCTTTTTAGTTTACTATTATGGACCACTGTTTTCAGAAGGTCCAAGAAGCAAGCAAAGAAAAACTCTGCAGAGACAAAAGAAAAGCATCGGTGCATTCCATCCAAAATAGGAAATCTTTTAACCCTCCAATATGAGGTAAGCAGAACCGAGCCTGTCAAGAGTCAGTGAAAATAGAAACTAGAATAGGCTAAAAAAGATGGATGATTCTTTGAACCTGGAAAAGTCGAAAAAGTAAGGTTGCTATTAATAAAGGATAAGGGATTGAAATTCTTTAATTCGAACCCTTTGTTCAATTTCTCAACCTCCAGATGGCGGTGAGAATATGCGCCCAGTATTGGTTTCACATGCACACAGAGGCCGTCGGGGCTGTTTGGGGTATCTTTGACAGCCAATAGAGCAAATACAACCGCCGTGGCACTTTTTGGAGGCTGCAGTGGCGCCGCCAGTTGCATACCGTAATATTGTTGACTGACCAAAAGTCGTTTTGTGTGCTTGTACGAAGTACTCTGTACATGAGAGATTTGATTTATAGTGGAGAGTTACTGCTAAAACACAGCGCCGCGAGGTCGTCATACTTGCACTTTGTAAAGCGAGAATGCATGCACGTGTACTCCGTATCCTTCTCTTTTTTACTCTGTACTCTGTTTTAATTTTTTTTGCCTAGCTCTTTTTGTTTTCTTTCTTTTCTTCCGGCAGTCGTCTTTTTTTTTACCTTTTTTTTTCTCTCATGAAACAAGTAGAAATTAGGGGGGAGTCTACTTTGACCTAGAACCAAATTTCTGTCTGTCTGTGGGCAGCTGGCAACAGTCAGAATCAAACAATCACCCCACCGAGGTTAATTCCGCACCTAGTGCGCCCAGGACCCCACCCCTCACCCATCCCACCAAAACCCCTCCTTCAAGTCCTCGGCCCGCCACCAAGCTGTCCAAAGATAGGAAGCTCAGAACCACATCAGCCTGTCCTTGAATACTCTAGCTTAATCGCAACAAATTTTTTTTTCGGATCAGAGTGTGAAGTCCACGCGGCCTGTCGTCTTGTCCCCTCGACAGCGTTGCTTACGACTTTTCAGAAGCCCCGCTTTCACAGTGTGTTGTTCAGTGCTGCAGGCTGTACTCGGCCCGGTGGTCAACTGGCTTCCTTGCCAGCAATTCCCACGCACGCCATCTCACCTGTAGATGCAGTATTACACTAGAGGGCAACCAACACCACCCGATTTTATCCAAAGAGTCCAGATAGAGTGCCGAGAGAACCCCTCAACAAATAGCTCAATAATACTGGGTTGACTCAACTCGCCATGCCTCTGATGGTCCCCACACGAGACCTTCCATCCCTCCTCCTCCTCCCCGAACCACCACGCCCCGCTTCCCGCCACGCCTTACAAACGGCATACCGACCTACGCTAACATCGGTCCTCACACGCCTCAAGGACCCGGCTCGAGGCTCGACACTCATCCTCGCCGTGGCATGTCCGTTCCTCGAGGGCGCCGCAACATGCCCGCGGGAGCAGGACATTGTATGGAAAGACCTGCAAGCCTTACTGGCGGGTTTGTACGGGCTTGTGTCGGTCATCTGCGCCACGAACGGCATTGCAACAGATCTGTATGCTGGGCCTAACTCCATAGACGTGCGGATTCTCTTTGTACAGTTTGATAGGACGAGGCCGTTGCCTGCACCTGCCGAGTTCGCTTCGAGGGGTCCCGAGCACAATGGAACCATCATACTCGATTTGCCTACGTTTGCCACAACTTTCTATCCCTGGAATCGGCTGTTCCACGTCACGAGCGAGGCGGGGTTCGAAGTCGTCTCCACGTTTCTCAAATATGCCGAGACCAAGCAAAAGCTGCTTCAGCACCAGATTGTGGGCCTAGATGTTGGTACGTCGATGCATATCAAGCCCAAGGAGACGAGTGTGGCTGCACCTTCTCCCGCCGCCGTTGTACACGGGCGCGATAGTCATACCGTGGTGTGTCTCGGTGGCACATTTGACCACCTCCACCCAGGCCACAAGCTCCTCCTCGCCGCCGCGGTCCTCCTCCTCAAAGTTCCCCGCAAGGTTCCCGGCGTGGTGGCTCCTTCGCCGTGCGTGTTTGTTATCGGTGTCACGGGCGACGAGCTGCTACGTGAAAAGAAGTATGCCGAGTACGTTCAGGAGTGGAAGGACCGCGCCCTCGGCGTGTTTGAGTTCCTCTCCTCCATGCTAGGTATGCCTACGAAGGGATTCAACGAATGCGCTACGGGCGATGTGACCATGGCACCAGGGGATTTCCGGGCCTTGTACCGTGACGGCACGATCCTCGTGCAATGCCTAGAAATTCAGGATCCGTTTGGACCCACCATCACGGTCCAGGATATGGATGCGCTTGTGGTGTCGGGCGAGACTAGGGAGGGGGGCAAGGCGGTGAACCAAAAGCGGAAGGAGAAGGGGTGGAAAGAGATGGTCGTATATGAAGTGGATGTATTGGATGCCGAAGAGAGGGCCGACGAGGGTAAGGGCGAAGATTTTTCGGCCAAGATCAGCAGTACGGCCATTCGGAGGCAAAGGGCTTTGGCCGATGGCAAGCTGTAGTACTCACACCATGCCAGAATGTACAAGTAGTTTATGTGATTTCTATTTTTGGTCCTTCTCAACAAAACCCGCCAGGCAGCCATGCAAAGAAGTTAATCACAGGGCCAACTAATACAAAATTCAACAAGGAATAGTCCGAACCAAAGGCTCCTCACAGTGTTGTATCGGACCCTGCACGTAGTAGGGCAGACCATTACCGAGCTGGACCGAGTATCCATCGCATGCAAATCCTCACCTGTTCGCATACTCTGTACAATAGGGCCACAGTAGGCCGCAGTAGGCCGCCTTAGGCCGTGCACAAGAACCAATATTTTACATGCACTCGGTGAATTCCAAAAAGCGTCGTAATCACGCCTTTCTGCATACACGTAGTTTACACGTACTTGGATTCCTTGATCTTCTGGGTTGGTTTAGGGTGACAAGGTGGGTTAAGCTTAACCTAAGTCGTCGGGACCACACATCAAACAAAGTTTGTACTCCGTAGTAACTCCTCTTTCGAGAAGGTACAGAGGGGAAATTGGAGCGAAGGAATGGATGGATTGGCACTACGGTCCGTTTAGATGGTTCCGATATCAATTCTTGATAGGGCTGGTCGAGACGGGTCTGTGTGTGCATGGCAACGGGGACGAAAATTTTGCTTCTTTTGGTGTGTGAGTTGTTCGATGCAGGAACCCCTCCATGATCCACGATAACCCCTCAATTTATGGGGCGTGTGCTTGAGTCAGTGATCGCGATCCGGTCGGTTGGTTAGGCCAGCCAATTGGCTCACTTTTATTTGAAGTGGTGCTGTCAAGTAGTTTACTCAGACTCAAAGACTCGACTCGAATCCTACAAGTAAATGTATTCCTAGAAAAACCGATGATTGATCGTTGTGTTGATACTGTTGGTATAGAGTGTTGTTTTATGGTATGTACAACCAAAGACCGATACTGCGAAACTTTTGTCTACACACATCCTACAGAGTACCCCCCTCCCCCCAGTTACAGCGACAACAGGTTCGTTCCAGTTGTACTCTTGTACTCTCTCCTTCGGCAGTCAACCGAATAGTTTCTTTTGGCTTCGGAGGCTAGGGAGCGGATTGGAAAGAAAAAGAAGACCGAGCCCTGGCAAAACGGCTCTTATCTGAATCGTGGTAGCCAACCAATTCGGGGGGAGGTGGGGGGCAGTAAAAAATGGTTTGAACAACTAGTTTCTTTCCGGCACTGCTCCCTTTCTTCGGTCCACATCGGTCTGCAGTAGCGCAAGGAGAAGGCTTCGTTAGGAAGTCGGTAATAGTACTCTGTACTCTGTACTCTGTACACATACCTGTAATAGTAATAGTGGCTAAGCTGATCGCATCTAGGTTTTCACTTGGAGGCGACATCGGGAAGAAGAGCGCTTGGATACTTTGTAATATTGCTTGTGCAGGAGGATATCGTGCTGTGGCGATCCGAAGAAAGACCAGTTGGAATCAATCTAGACTCTGAGTCCAGAAACTTGAATCAGATAGAATAAGAAGTCAAGATAAAGTGCGAGTCAGTTGTCATGTTCTAGAAGCCTGCGCAGAGATGGCACTGCAGCAACATCGATATTGCCCAATGAACTCTGAGACACGGTTTTCGAGGGAAGAAATCTTACTGCAAACAACCCCTCGGAAATGGGAATTTCCCATAGTTTCCGTCTTGCTCCTCATGAGGATGTGTCTTTTGATACCCATCCAGTGCACAAGCCAGGTAACAAAAGCCCAACCCAGCTTGAGCCAGATTCCGGTTGCCCATCAATCCAAGCTTGCAACCGATACTAGAAGATCTACTGTCTCATCTTCTTGTGACGTTTGGTCATGACTGCGTAGTTGTCTAGGATCGTATTGTCAATTCCATTGTCAATTCCGTAGGTGTGCTCCCCAGAACAGAAAAAAGAGCAACAGTAGAAGCGAGGGACCATTTCGATTGTGACCCATTGGAAGCAGTTAAACAAGGGTCTGGCCTTATTTCCCAAAGCATAGGTGGGAGAAGCAAAGAGGGGTTGTTATTACCTAACAACCAGTAAAGGGGTCTTTCTTTTCCGCTCTTTCTCTCATCCTCGAAGGTGGTCACAGGCTGGGAAGCTCCTTCCCATCACAACCAATCTGCTCAAGCCAAATCAGGCATCAACCGTTGCTACTCCATACATTGGGCAGACTTGAGAAAATTGTATTCGGAACATCTAACTGCCCGGGCCTGGTCTTTCTTTCTTCTTTCTTCTTCTTTTGGTCAGAAGTCTTTTTTTTTCCCTGCAGCAGAATGCATGCAATCGAAAGAAGCGCTATTTGGCCGACCAACAAAACTGTCGTTTCCATTCATCAAAGCAACTAAAACCCAATAAAAGGCAAAAGCAGTCTAGGGATTACATCCTCTCGTTCATGTTCGCCCTGCAAATTGATACCCAATCGACTGCTTCAGCCCCAGCCCGACCCCCACCTGAACCTGTTACGTCCTATCAAATGCGCGCTTCATTCAAGGCGATATGATATGCATGAGAAAATCTGGCCTGACCAGTGTCGCCTTGAATTTCTACTGCTCAAACCGGTCGGCGCAATCATGCCATGGAGAGTAAGCGCATCTGGTGATATATTAAGCTCGAGCCGCAATCGCAATCTGCGTAATCCCCTCGAACTAGATTCATCTTACTACATCTTACAGCTGGAACGCCAATGGATTATTTCATCGCCCGCAAATGACAAAGCCAGACCTAACCAAACAGGTCTCCGACCAGTGCATTGAGACGACGTTTCCAGAGGTCAAAAGGTTTCTTCCTCAGGAGAGGCTACAAAATCTCATCAACTGCCCGAAATTTCAAAACGGAATATTATCTCACAAATGTCATAAGTGTGTAGAGAAGGGTGTAGAAGACCGCCGACAGGTTTTGGCGTTCATTTCAACCAATGGATCGAAAACATTTGCTCTCTGTTGTCTTTATTTCGGTAAGGGAATAAAAGCATGTAAAATCCTCAGCTTCGTCGACAAGCTTCGTCGGGGGGGAATCTCCGACGAGGGGCTTCCCCTATGCTTAAGTGACCTGCGAGGCAGTCTTTTCGCACCAATCCTTAAGGACGAAAAAGATGCCGAGGAATTCGAGAAGCTGCAATGGGGGCTTCTTGCCCCTAAGCTGGATTCTGAATCATTCCAAAAAGTTTGGGAGCAAAAGCATATTCTCCCCTTTATGCATGGACATGAGAAAATATCCAGAGGTGGCTTTGGGGCCGTTATCAAGATTGCTGTACATCGAGAGTATCTCGATCGGGCGCGGACCCAGGTTAGTACTTGATATTATATGGCTTACACTCCGTGTTACCGCTTTGCTCTCTTTATTATATTGTGAGATGACGTCTAACTCTTTATGTGCGATACTGGTAGCAAGGGCACGAAGGATGCGTTGTAGCTCTGAAGGAAATAGTCACCGAGGATGACTGGAAACGAAAAGTATGGGAGGACGAGTCGCGTGCCCTCAAGGATTTAAGTCACACACATGACCACATCATTGATGTTATTGCATCTTTCGGATGGAACGACCGTTACTTCATCATGCTTCCCTTCGCCGAAGGAGGGTCTCTGGAAAAGCTATGGAAAAGTAAACCGACACCGGAACCCCTAGTCGTTCTGAAATGGGCGCTCCAGCAGTTTTATGGACTGGCAGATGCCCTCAAATCAATTCACAACTTCGAGCACGGGGGCGCAAATTACCGCCATGGCGATTTGAAGCCTGACAACATTCTCGTCTTTGGCGATAAAGAAGAATTCGGTATGCTCAAAATTGCCGATTTAGGCCTTGCCAAACGCCACAAAAATAGTACGGCGCTCCGGACCAATAAAGCCTCATCGGCCCTCGGAGGCACGAATCGCTACGAGCCTCCAGATATTGCTTCATCCACGACAGGTAAACGCTCCAGGAGGTATGATATCTGGTCTATGGGATGTCTCATACTGGAGCTTCTAGTCTGGAGTCACTATGGCTATGCCGGTCTCGGCGAGTTTCGTGATAATATGTCCAGAGGATCATTCTTCGAGAGAGATGGTGGCAATGGGCTTCGTGTTCATCGCTACGTGCAGGCTTGGATCGAGCAGGAGCAGAGATCTCAGCTTTCAGAAGCAGCCAGGAGGCTTCTCGAGCTTGTCAAGACAAAACTGCTTGTGGTCAGAATTGACGATGAGCCTTATACCCCCAGACTCAGTGATCAGAACACACCGGCGGTGATTGTCAGCCCTGCCGACCCTCCCGAATTTACAATAGTGGCGGGTCCAACACGGGTAACATCCCCCCAACTTGTGGACGAGATGCATCAACTTATCGAAGACGCAAAAAAGAAGACGTCTTTCTTCAAGGGCCAACAATACGAAGCAAAGATGCCTGTGATATCCATTCCCACAAACTTTTCTGGCTCAACCTTGGCCGTTCCTCGGAATGATAAGAGGACACCGCTAGTAGTCTCGAAACACGATGTAAGACTCAACCCCAAGAGCTCTCCTAGTAACCTTTCATCCTGGCTCTAATTATTGCTGTTTCCAGTATGTGAGTGTATCCATTAAGAGGGCTAACATTATCAGTGATTGGTAGAGAATGATAGCCCATGGCCATGGCCACGGATCTGTGCCTCGCTGCTAACACCTGAACAAACATTTAGTCTGTAAGCTTCACAGAAACCTTGATAGGAGATAGTCGTGGGCTAACTCATTTAAATAAGTAGTATGTGAGTGCTTCCATGAAAACAAACGTATCACGACTGCTTCCCTGTCAATGGTCGGCGGTGATCCGAGTCTCTTTGGCCAGTAGGTTTAAGATCAATTAATAACTCTAACACAATGCAATATCTCGATTTTTGAGCGCAGTCGGTATGATTGGACCCCCAAAAAACTATCCCTTTGTCGTCTTTCTTCTCGCACTAACCTATTCTTAGATGAACGATGCCTGGGACTTCGACGTTGACAATGTGATTGCTTCAAAATTACTCTCGGACGAGGGTGACTCGCACGCAGAGTTTTCCAGTATCCTCTGCGAATGCTGCAAGAAAATCGACTTTTGGAGAAACGGGTTCACATTGAAGCAGGAAATTTCTCGCCTCGAGGAGTACGCACAGAGGTGTGAAATGTGCCACTTATTTCATCGAACTTGTCAGCGTCTCGGATTTCCAACATCCGGCATAATACAATGGACCAGGACTCGATCGTTCCTAAGACTGAATGATAACGATATCCCCGCTCTCACGCTCCTTCGTACCCCAGGTCAGTACGGATGGCGGTGTCTCACTGTGATTGAAGTTGGGAAAATTCTGGTCATTTCTAATCGTTTGAATCAAGATCTTCAAGTGAATACGCCCGTCAAGTTGCAAATAGGGCGTCCATTCTTTGCTGATCCGGGCAGCAGTGAACATATTGCTATTCTTCAGTACTGGCTTCGCGACTGCAACGAGAAACACCCGGGATGCAGAGCATCGAAGCAAGCTCTACTCCCTAAGCGACTCGTTGAGATCATAGAAAACCAACATGCTGGACCATATACTAACGAGTGCAATATCAATATCCGCCTTTACGAGACAACTTTTAACGAAACCGGCCAATATCTTGCCCTCTCACACCCATGGGGCGATGGTATGAAGCACTCCCATTTCTGCCTTCGCCTTCAAGACGACAATGGACAAACAGGAAACTATCAACAACTTAAGGAGGGCATTTCGTGTCTCGACCTTCCCAAGACTTTCCAGGATGCAATCCGAATAACAAAAGCGCTTGGATTCCGTTTCATCTGGATTGACTCACTCTGTATCTCCCAAGGACTTGGGGGCGATTTCAACGAACAGGCCAAGAATATGGAGGCCATTTTCAGCTCGGCAGACTGTGTCCTTGCCGCGAGTCGCGCGAGCGGTCAATCCGATGGCTTCCTTGGGCCAAGAAGGGTCCGCCAACATGTGGCTTTTCAGGATCGCAACGGGAATAGGTTCTATGTGTGTGAGGGCGTCGACAATTTCAAACAGGACGTTATCGACTCGCCCCTCAACAAGCGAGCATGGGTTCTCCAAGAGCACGCATTAGCCACAAGGACAATCTTCTTTGCCGAGGGTCAGACATACTGGGAGTGCGGTGCTGGAATTCGATGCGAATCCTTCACCATTACAAATAAGTAAGTTTCCCACTGAGCCGGAGCACATGTCGCCGCCTCCCCCCCCCCCCATTGCCAGGTGCTTCCAGAACAATTAATAATAAATATATCACATCATAGCCACCAAGAAGACTTTCTCGGCGACCCAAACTTCCCCAATAAATTCTTAAAGGCCAAACGGGGTGAAAAAATTCGGCGCTACCAAAAGCTCTACTCAGAGTATTCCCGCCTCAGTCTCACAAACATCGCAGATAGGCCGATGGCGATTGCGGGCATTCAAAGTCGGCTATTGAAAGGTTTCCAGACGAACGGCGCGTACGGCATTCTTGATGATAGTCCAGATCGAGGGATGCTGCACAGGAGCCTTCTTTGGCATCGTGGCAAGGACGAAGACGCGCTCACGCCCATTATTTTTCCCCCGGACTCGAGGCTCGACGTGCCGAGTTGGTCCTGGATGGCTTATAAGGGAGGCATCGACTACTTGGACATACCGTTCAATTCCGTCGACTGGGAAACGAAGGGACTCATTTCGCCCTGGTCAGTTGATTCCGGGGTGCTGCAAAGACAAACTCCCCTCACGGAAGGATACAAAGCTCACTTGGAGCTGAGAGCTATTCCTCGGTCTTTCGTTATTGATCATCCCCACGAAGACCGGTATATTTACGATAGGCCCGGGGGAAACGAAGTGCGTTCACAGAAGTGCGTTGTTGTTGGTGTCGAGTACGGATCCCAGGAGTCGCGAAACAAGATACATTACGTTCTTCTAATCTCAGCTGACGACGACGCGGGAGGGAGGCTACGGTTTTATAGGAGGATCGGGGTAGCCAAGTTGCCCGGGTCATGCATCGATTTCGACACAAATCAGACTGGTGATTCTCCTCTTCATGTTATCATCAGGTAGAGAGACTGAGGGAAAGACACGCTTTTTGAGGGTTTCATTTTCATTTACAATGAAATGTCAAGTGAGAGGGCGATGTAGAAAATGCTTTCTCAGTTGAGAACTGCTATAATAGATCAAGCTCCTGGCTCAAAGTGTTCGTGACCCAACCCCATTTTCTTTGAACCCTACCATTCAGCATTCTTCTCTCGCCTGCTCTCAAATTGGACGGGTAATGTCAGTACTGTTCTTTCCCAACTCTCGTACAGTTTCTTCAACTCGTTGGCAATCTGTCCTGCGTGATAACGGGATGAAGTGGTCACTCCCAGTTCGTTTCGTCGCTCATCTATAACCAATATGTGGTCTTGGATAAGATCAAGAAGATCATCAATGTACTTTGTGCACCTGGCGTGCCGTTTAAGATTGGCGATATACTGACGTAGACGTGGGGATGTTATTAATTGAGAAGGGCACTCATCAACGCGAACTCGATTCAAAGAAGAACTAACCTCGGTAACAATCTTATTCACTCTAGTCCCGTTGATGTCCTTCTCATAGAAAGTATCAATGCGTAACCCAATGTCTATAACGTCCGTCTGCCGGTCCTCTGCGAATTGCCTGATGAGCTTAACGCCCTCAAGCATCCAGCAGCACAATTCTAGGAGGACGCACCCGAAGGCCCAACAGTCATTCAGAGACGTGAGCTTTCCGCCAAATTGGTGTTCCGGTGCACGGTAGGTCAATGTACACCCGGAGTGTGGAAGCACCATTCCCGAGCGAGCGAGCGCGGAGCCAGAATTGAAGTCGGCGAGTCCGAAATCCGAAATGCGGAAAGTGCCGAGGCCTTCGTCTAGAAACCAGAGGATATTTTTGGGCTTGATATCTCCATGACGACCATAGATTTGCTTCCGGGTCTTGTCGGCACTGGGATTGGCTTTGTTGGAGTCCAGCGGCCAGGTGAGACTCTTGTTGACGTGGAACTCTGCGAGAGCGGACGCCAGCCCGTATATCTGTCGGGGTATCCAGAGGGGGTCTTTCGAAAGTATTTCGATTGGGTCATGCTTGGCCCAGTAGCCGAAAAGGTCGGATTCGGCCCATGAAAGGATGCAGTAGTTGACGCCAGACTGGACGAAACTACAGAGGATGGCGGCCATGTGGTTATGCGCGTACTTTTTTCGGCTGATTACCCTGACGATTTTGGATTCGCGTTCGTAGTCCTGGCGATTGAAATAACGCTTCAGGGCAAAGCAGCATGATTTTACCGTGGCGAAGTCGTGCTGGCCAGGGTATATCCGGATCTTGGTGACTTCTCCTTGGCCACCGCACATGGACATCGGCTTGTCGTCTTGGTCATCTGTCTTTTCCTCGACTCGCATAAAAGGCAGTATGTCGTCGTGGTCGAGCTCGTAGTGATTGGGCTGGTCGGAACCTTTTCGAAAAATTGGCGGCGCAATTTGGTACTGCAAGGAAAGAAAATCGTTGTAGTCTCTCACATCCTCCCAACCTAGGAAACATGGCAGTGATTCGTTTTTCGATTCTTTGTTCGCAAGACCCACGACAATACCGTATTGTTCGAACTTGACGAATGGGAGGTGTTCGTCGTGGATGTTGTCCTGCACCAGTTGAGGAAGGACAGCCACCCTTCCTATAAGAGCCAGTATGGTAAATATCCGGAACCAAGACGGCTCGCTGGACGGAGAAAAATCGCATTCTTTGCTCAAACTCTCGAAGGCGGGTCCGCGACAGACCAGGTCGACGAAGAATTCCGGGGTGCTGATGCCAGAGTCGCGAAGCTCCTGCTCCACGGACTCGTGGGTAATCAAGTCGCGAAGCTTGGAAAGAGGCAAGAACCTTTTGTTCTGGTTGTTGGTTTCAAAGGATGAGTTGAGGCGGTTCTTTAATGAAGGTCGGGGGAGGGTGGACTGTATCGAGGTAGCGACTGTGGTTACGTTGGCTGCGGTCGTATGACTGAAGATGCTGTTTGTTGATTTGCTTTCTTTTCCGTCGCTCGGGATACCCGTCCGGTAGGGAGGTGCGGGTGGACAGGCGAAACCGCGGATTGGGGCGAATCCTTCTGGTTCGTCTATCGAGAGGTCTTTGCTCGTTTCTACTGGTACTGTATCGTTGGTAAATGGGATCGTGCGAGTTTTTGATTTGCCCTGTCTTTCTTTGGACAGTTCCGTTGTCTCGGGTAGCAAATGTGTCGGGTCGCTTCCCTTTATGGTTGGTGGCTCTTTCGACGACGGCGTCTCGAGGACTATGGAAGGGCTGGATGTTGAGAATGAGCTATCTGGGGCGGTTCGCTTCCCAGAAATGGTTATGAAACATGGAACTTTGGCTTCGCCTGTTATTACAGGCTCCGGGATAGGCCGCTCTTGGATAATGACTGCTTTTGAAGACGGCTCTCCAAGTGCCAGTGAGAGGGGATACATTGATAAGGAGTTATTAACTGTCCCGACTTCCTTCTTGGACTTGGTTTCGGAAAGTGGTAGTGTGGCTTCAATATTGCTACCTGAAGCAGGCAGGTGGAATATCTCCGGGTGGAATATCTCTAGCTTGTAGTCCTTGGTCTTCTTTCCTTTCTTCTTGATAGTTTTGGGCCGACACGGAGTCTTTGCTGGATCGATGGCGTTATATTCGGAGAAAGTCTCGGTTGCGTTGCTAGAAGAAAGCGAGCATGCTTCATCGGACGAGCCGACGAGCATCCGGTTGGGGATTGGCAAGTGCGTGTCCATTATGGTCAGGTATTAGTTGCGACAAGATCTGGCGTTGGTGAATCTGGCGGTCTACTAAAGTAATACATATTATCACGCAAGTTCAATAGAGCACGGGGGACGAGGGACCATTATGTATTATGTCAATAGCATCGACTAGTGCTCCACTCCATCCAGTTCATCTTGTCTTTCCATCCTATCTTGCTATCTTGGAGTGATCACTGTAGTGTCGATCCTTTAAATGGCTTATTCTGGTCCTCGTGCCATGTTAAGACGCTTCAGGCTCTCGTGCCATGGTGTGCATGGGTGGGGGTAACCTTTTTCAGCTTATGAGGCACAGTCTTTTACCACAATTCGGCATCTTTCTGGCACCATTATGAGAAAACAGAAAACATTGGGTGCCAAGGAGGGTCATGTGTCTGTCGTTGGCTGAAGAAGGAAGAAAGAGCGAACGAGGAGGGCTTTTCTACCACACCCATTTCTCGAACGCGTCGGGACAGCCTCAGTATTCCTAATGCATACTTCGTATACCCGGTACTTGGAAATTCTCTCGCATAGACCACCAGGCTTTCTCAAGGCAGATTTAGCTGGGCGGTTGGCCGTTTCGCGCCCGAAGAAACAAGGGTTTCCGGTCACATTCACAACCCTCTTAATGCAGTTGTTATCAGGCGAACTAGCCCATCTCAGTGCGTTGGCAACGTGAGCTAATGGTATTACATACTTTGTAAATCACTGACTCACCGTGTGCGAGCCTGCCCTGTGTCTGCTCAAATCTCAACCTATCACCACCCTCCAGAACGCAGCCTCTAAGCCTTATTTGGAAGGCAGTCGCTCTCCAACAACCCAACCCTTGTACATTGCTTTTTACACTTTGTCTATTCTTATTTCCTAATTGGGGCGGGCTGGCGTTTGTGCGATTTGTGCTGAAAGTTATTCGAAAGAGTCGCCTTCGCCCCCCGATCCTTGAAACATAACACTATCGTCTTGGTTTCCAATAGGGCGGTTTTGGACACCTAGGGCCAAAAATAGCAAAGGAGGGCTCGGAGGACTCGACTCATTTGTTTCTGAGGGCGAATACTATATATATATTATATCCAAAGATAATATTAGTAGAGACAGATGATTTCAGCATTTCCTAGCCACCATCAATCTACACCGACAGCGTTACGTTGACTTCTTTTCAGATTGAATAAGGAAATACCAGTATTGAACAATGCCTTCTGGATCGCACGAGTTCGAGTCGTCTGGCAAAGAGCAAACAGAGGCCAAAACGAACCCTGAGTTGTGCAGGAAAGTTGACGGGAGGTACATTGACCCCACGAGATTGATGGCTTACCTCCGCGAACGATTCCCCAAGGAACAATTCGATGTTTCGGTAAGATTTCGCTTCTCTCTCTAGTTCTCTAGTTCAATGTGCTAACTTGAGTAACTTGTGAAGATGGTGCATGACGTTTATACCATCATCACGCCTGAAACCTTGACCTCTGTAAGCCTTTCCCCTTTTCACGGTTATTTCATCAAATAATAGCTAACTCTGAGCGTAGTCTGATCTTGAAAACTGTCGTTGGGGAGCAGCGAGGCCCCTTATTATCTCGTGATTTCTGAGCTGAGAGAATAATATCACTGTTGTGGCAACATGATTTCTTTGCAAGCATTTTAAGCATTTTCCGTCACCAGACGAGAGAAACTTTTGCGCATCGTTTAACATACTTGCTATATTACCATCTTAAAAACACTGGCTGGGAACGCCAAATTCCCGAGGAATTTCCCCTATGTTCGCTCTTTCGTCTGTCTTCTTCTTCTTCAGTTTCCAGTTTTCATTTTCAATTTTTCCCATTCGATCTTTTAAGCCCTATTGCCCATCTTTTGTTTTTTTCCGGTACTTCCTCCCATTTCTCACGTCTGTCAATTGTCACAGGCGGCATGCCGGCCGGAGGCTCCGGGTGGGACCCCGGCAAAGGCCCCGCATTCATCTCCGTCCAAAGCCTTTGTTACTTGTAGCTGCGAATCCTTTCTCAGGTAGCACGGGACATTCCAACACAATGAGCTTGGCATTAGCCTAAAACACTTTCAATGATGTATACTTTATCAGACTCCCATATCCAGAAAATGCGTAACATACTACCCTCCCGACTTTTAATCTACAATCCAACTCTTCCGCCCCGGCACATCCTCCATAACAAGTCTATGTGAAAACGACTTGGGCAAAAACTTCCACATGTGTTCTCGCATTCCTGAATCGATACACATTTCACATGCTTCGGAAAACTCGGCATGTGTATCCCAGTAGTCCTCCGTAAGGCGCTGCATCAATTCACGTACCGCCGTGCGCTCGTCAGCGTACGCTTCGAGATCGTCGCCAAAGGCCTCTCTCTTCCTAACAAGATTGCGCGTCTCTTGCGTATCGGCTATTTGAGCAGCGAGTTCTGAGAGGACGTTGCATATTAGTCCGTATTCGTCTATGATTGCCGACATGATAACGGTTCGGAGACGTCTTAGGACTGCGGTTCCGCTCTCTGCTTTTGAAGCGCCCTTTTCCGCTCTGGTAAGTATTCCAGTTACAAGATCGTTAGGCGAAGCTCCAGGGGTTCCGGGTGAGAGAGTATCGTCCCATAGCACCATGTTAGGCCCGCCGCAGAGGTCGCGGGTGACGGGGAAATTGGTTGCTCGTTTCCTCTCTAAATCTTCCTCTGGTGTAGACTCGACGAATTCGTTGCTCATTTCCCAGTCCAATAATATCACCCATCGTTTAGTCGTTTCATTAAAGACATATACCAGGTCTTCAAAGGCCCCTTTGATGACGTACTTCCAAGGATCAAGCGGAAGATCGGGGCACCAAGGCTCAGCAGTGACGGACGAGGCCCGGAAGGAAACCAGTAGGCCCTGGTCCGTAAGAGATCCCAGTCTGGTGATACCCGGATCCGGCCGCTGAAGCCGTAGCCAGGCCAACGAACCAGAAATCCTAAGCATACTATTGCACCCTAACAGGCTTTTTGGAGCCCATCTCCAACCCGGCGTCGCGAGACACCACCGCGGCGCTTCGTAGAAGATTAGTCTTGGTGGAATGCCGCCAATGGCCTCGCTTAGTCGAAACCAAAAATACTGCATACGCCCTTCGACGTCGGGTATCGCGGCCACGTCTCTAGATTCTCGGAATAAAAGAGACATGAGGCAGAGCGCCTCGTCCACCATGACCGTCACTGATCTATATGTGACGGACCTTTGCAGATTCACAAGACAATCCTCAATACTGAGGGAGGGAAAAATACTGTACTGCTCCGGTTTACTAATTCGTGACACGGTGTGAATACTTATGGCTTCCGAGTTGGCAGTGTCCCAAAGAGTTTTATAACGAGCGTCTTTGGACACGGTCTTGGTCCAAATGTCCTGCAGGAGATCGGCGTCGCGAGCAGCCCGGTCGGAAAACTGAAAATAGACTGACTTCCCCAAAGCGCCCTCTGTTTCTCAATACAATATTCATTAACTTTTGCCCAATATTTAACCCCTCTCCAAGAATGAGAGAGAAAAAACATAGTCAGGGCCCAAAAGAACTCACCTTGGTATGTCCAAAGTCTCCTCATCCAGCCAGACGTAAGCGAGATCCGAAACAAGGCCTCAACTGAGTCCACGGAATCAAATTCAATAAGTGCCTTGTCTAACACAAGGACATGCGCCGCATTTATGTACACGTTGGCCATCATCTGCATGGCCTTCCCTTTCGAAGGGCCCGCGACAGGCACACATATGGTGTCAATCCAGAAGCGATATTGCGGTAACGGCTCGGCAGTCTCTGCATTTTGTCCAGAAAGCTGTCGCTTGGACTCTATGGCTTCTTGGATTTTCTGCAGAGCTTTTGCTAGCCAAGTGACTTGGCACTGTTGGATGGTGTTTCCCGTCAGGTTTCCGAGACCGTCTGCCCAAACCTATTAAAAGTCAGCCGGCAAGAACAAAGGCACCCTTTTCACAATGCAGGACATACGTGACTAAGAGCAATGTACTTGACACCTGGCTGGTAAGCTTCCACTTCCATCTCAATTCTGTCTATACCGTCTTCTAGGCAGTGTTTCAAGTGCAACACTGGATATGTTTCTTCCTCATTTAGGATTCGTTCGAGATGCGTCAATTCGATACCCTGGCCAATGCACTTACAACCCTCTTCAGTGTGAGTGGTCTCATACGTCAGGCTATCGATCTGCAGTGCGTTGCAAAGAAATCTCGTGCATTTGGAGTGATCGTATGTGCGCGCCCGTTTTAGTCTGCTGAGAAAATACTGAGGAAATATTGCGTTTGTGGCCATCTCTGCTCTCGCAATGTCGCAGGGGCACCACCCCTCACGGAGCATGCCCTTGCTGACAGGGGAACTCTGACTTAGTACGGACCAAGGCAGGCGAAACGACATTGGCGGGGCCCGACACTGGAGAAGGGATACTTCGATTTCCGATCCGACGGCTTCCAATAGTGCAGCTATGGACATGTATGTGTTGATTTCTGCTGGGCACGCACTGTTCGGGCCTGGCAGCACACGGTATACGACCGTCATGCAACGGAGAAGATGCTGCATGTGGATATTACGAGCCTCCGCCTCGAGATGCTTCGTTTGTTTGGGGATTGCTTCTCGAATTACGGCCAGAAGTCTTTCGCTAGTCAAATACTTCTGCCCATCTTCTTCAAACGTACTGATTTCGTGCAAGTGTTGGATAGTCTTCTCATTCGCCACCGCAATCTCGGGCGTCATGGGAGCAGATCCATCGTTTGGGACTGAAGGTTCGTTCAGCCACAAAAACTCAGCGGCCATGCCGTAGAAGAACCATGTTTGGAAGAAGTCGTTGCGAACTTCCGGGGGCGCCGGATGGATCAGATCGGTGTAGGGAATATCGAGACAGATATCCCCATGACGATGTCTGATAGGCACGAGGCTCAAATTGCCAGAGCGGTGAGCGTAGCTTAAGAACGGCTTTCCATCCCAGACCTTGGTGCAGAACAGCCGAGCTTTGCTGGCGGCGGAGTTCGGTTGGCGCGGTTCAAGAAGAATATCCATTGTCCGAATGGCCGTGTACCATGCTGAAGTTTTGCTGGTGAATTCACGACACGTTATTTCTAACAACACCAGTAGTGAGCAGAAGAGGGAGTTGAAGAGGGAGGGCCAGTCCAGAGAATATCAACCTTGGGGTTTGGGGCAAGCACTGCCCACTTGCTTACAAGTAGCTACCCCACCTTCCCACCTTGTGCAGTCACATCCATCGTCAACTCGTCCTCACCTCAACTTCAATGAGTATCGAGTGGCACAGACTGGGATCAGAAATGGGGGCGCGGATCTAAAAGAAAAATGCCGAAGAAAAAAGAAGAAAAAAAGCCATACAACATCAAGCATTCGCTGGTCGTCATCAACCCAACTACTACTTACTGCCCAGGAGATATGACCACACTCGTACGCCTCATTCCCCTAGGCCAGACTCGATTGAGCTAGAAGGCCTTGCTTATGAGAGTTCCAAAGACCGGACGGGATCCCGTATATTCCAGGCCGTGCGTATGCCGTTATGCCGTTCACTGTGACAACAAAGCTTTTCTATGGCACCAAACTTGTCTTGATTGTCGATTGAATAGAAATATGAAAGTGGCAAACAGAAGATGCCGATACTGAGTAGCAGAGAGACAATATACCAAATTACTCAACCCCCTAGACGCGTGTCACATATTTGTAGAATGTTCCCTTTCACGAAGTTGTTCCGGAACCCCTTAGCTGCGAGGTAAAATGGCTCGACCCAACCGGGCGGCGTGTCCACGAGATTCTGGAACAGCGGCAATCCTGCGCGTGGTGTCTTGGCACCGTAGTATTCGAATGCTTCAACTCTCGATTCCGACACATTGAATTTAGTTGGCGCAACCGCTACTTCGTTATTGGCGATATCAAAGACTGTATATACCGACCGTAAAAAGGTATCGCCGAGGAGCGCAACGGGCGTGCTGGCATTCTGAATACCAAAGATGCATGCTTTCTGGCCTTCGTATCTGTTGCCCGTCGGAAAAGCGGGAGGGCCTTTACCGACAAAGTTGAGGACAAGCTCGTCCATGTGAACCTTGAGCTTGGGCCCATTCGGCCCGGCCAAGCCGAACTGGACGTAGCCGTAGAAATACTTGTGCGCGCATGGAATCAAGCCGTTTCCGCCGCTAAAGCGTGAAAAGTAAATGACGCCAACATCCTTCCACAACTGCTGCACAATGTCGTTCGGCAGATAAGTAAGCGTAGTGCTCGAGTCGAGCACTGCCTGCATGGGAAAGCTATACGACGTAAGTTGATCCCCTCCCGATGGACTGTGAACCGACAACGAGGTCAAGGGGACGCGAAAATGTGTAAATGTATCAGGCGGGCGGCCAGGGTCGGCCATCAACTTGATGCGTTGAAGTTGGCCTTCGTACCTGGCGTGATCGACACCTCCAAAAAGGAGAATCCCGCTTTCTTTGTCTATTGATGCGAAAGCTTGTTAGCGCTATTACTCTACATTGTCGAAGGAAGTGTCTATATTCACCGAGGTCATTCAGGTATAGGCTGTAGGCCACACTATTGATCAAAGTCTGCTTGTACATGGCAATGGGCAGGTTATCATACGAAAATCCCGCCTTGGGCGACACCGAATTGGCCGCGAAGCCAATGCCAAGGAAGCCGTGATTAACGTTCGTCTCGACCCCTAACCCCATGGTTAAGTTGTTCACCCTGAGGCCGCTAACTTCAATTGTGTCGTTGAAGAAGTCGCCCAGCGCATACGTGTCATCGACATACGTGATGTTGAATTTGCCTGCGTGGAATTGGTCATACGTGGTCGACCTTCTCGGATCAAAGGAGCCAAAGGAGCATGCATCGGCGGTAAATTTGGACGAGCAGATGACGGCCGAGACTGATGGCAGCCAAGTCTCGCTGCTTGCTGTGTCGACTTGCAAGTGTAGAGCCTGCGGCGGGGTACCAATGTGGCATTTAGCGAAATAACCGCCTTTGAATATTTCGTTAATAATTCTCGCCTCCGAGGTTTGAGCCCGCTTTTGCAACATGGATTCTCGCCTTGCAGCGTCCTGGGCCGACAATTCACGCCGTTGTATATCCATCTTTACGGTGCCTGGGATCGGTTGATCCAGCCCGTGGACCAGAGGACCTATGCCCGCGATAGCGACGGCGAGCGCATTGGCCCGCATCGCTTCGGTTCAATTTGGTTTGGTAACCAACAGCAAGAGTTGGTGGTGCTAAAGGGTTTGGAGAAGACACAGCAGTGGGCGGGCGAGTGGAAGAGGCGCATGTTCTCGAATAGCTCATGAAACCCCGTTGTCTTGGATGTGTAGGTAACAGAAATACTGAGAAATAGGGGAAAGACAAGAAAAGCTTAATGGAGGGGAGGGTCAAGGTATTTATATGCCTGTGGCTGCCATTTGGAACAGAACCTTTCGGGAGGAGCTTCCATTGCTCAGTGTTCTTCTTCCCATTTCCTTCTGTGAAGGTTATGCTTCCTATCAACCTTATAAGCCCTGCTCCTTCTTCATCTGAATCGTATCCTTTCGCATGTTGAGCTCCCTTGCATGTTTTCCATGTCTGTCAGATCCGAAGAAGAGACCAGCAGCTCGGCTCAAAACTGGTATCCTATTGAAACGAGGTGCATGGTTCTCGAATACCATCAATACTCGGGATAAACGACAATAACAGATTGAAACCTCCCAGGTCACGAGAAACTCAGTATAAGTGAGTTATCAACTCCGCAGGCTAAGCTCTTGAATATTTGTGACTTGAAAGTTATTTCTAGACAATCATGCAGTGGCTGCAAATCCACTTACTTATGTTATGGACAGGCCATCTGGCCATAATACCTTAATATAACGCATATGCTTCCCTCGTGACTCGCTCAACAGCTAAAAGAGTCAGGTCGATTGAGAGGAACGCGCCTTGCAGACTTCTGTTAGCCCCGGATCCATCCACATGGCTTAAATATTTTGCACGTCGAGCCATACAAATGAAAATACAGCATGAAGATGCAATTATCAGAGAAATATTTGGTTCAATTAAGTAAGATTTGTAAAGCATTCAAAAGGAATAGACTCCGTTGTATAAAACTCATTGCGCTACCAAAGGAAGTTCCATAAGATGGGGGGCGAGAGAATGAAAAAGGTCTCTTATTAACAGCTCTAATGGCCAAGAACAGCTGCTGCAAGACAGCACAAGGCGTTTACCGCAACTCGTGGATTTCGCCCCGGTGGTGGTCAACGGCCTGCCCATCAGCTTCGGCAATCGGCGGGTACTGCTGCTGTTGCTGCGCGTAAGGCACAGGATATCCCTGCCCAGGCTGTCCAGTCGGCGAGTATCCCTGCGGCGGAGGTGTAGTATTCCATTGCGTCTGCGGCGCCATGCTGGTCCGGTTCGAGGGCGGCATCTCGTTACCTGAAAACACGGTGGTCGTGGGCGACATGGTGGGTTGAGGCGAGCCGGGCGACACTGCTAAATTACCATCCTTGGCGTACATCGGCGGTGCTCCGGCGGCGGCGAAGTAGCCGGGGTTGTTGGGATCGTATCCCTGAGCAGGCGGCGAGGCCATGGCCATGGGCGCTTGTCCCTGTGGTTGCTGGTAAGCAGCCGGGGCGGCGGCGGCGGCGGCGGCTGCTGCTGCTGCTGCATTCTTCTTCTTGCCCTTGCGGATGTACCAGAGGGCACCAAGGACAACAAGGGCAACCGCAGCAACGCCGCCTACTGTTCCGCCCACAATGGCACCGGTATGATTACCTGGCTTTGGTGCTGCGGTGGTTGATGTCGGGCCCGGGGAAGTGGTTGTTGTTGTCGGCGGCGTGGTTTTGGTTGTCGAAGAAATCTTGAGCTCATTGGGGTCCCCAGCGCTGGATTGATCTGGCGTGATATCAACCGTGGTGGATACGAAAACCCGTCCAGCCTGGTTTGTGTAGGTATGCTGGGCGCTCTGGATGCGCTCCGGCTTGCTCGTTGCGCAGCGAAAAGCAAGTTCACCGCTCGGATAGATATAGGTACCGCAGTATGGCGATGCGGTATCGGTACTACGGAGGGTGTGGTTAGCGATTTACGAAGATGAATGAGCACGACTGGTAGCAGGTGGCAACACTGAAAAGCCCCCAGATGGTGAGGAAGAATACGAGCTTGGCATACCATTTCATCGTAAACGTGTTGCTCTGGCAAACATCATTGCATAGGTTGGTGTCCGTCGCCACGTCGCGATCCAGACAGTTGAGGTAGAGGTGGTCAAAGTCGCAGAAGACAATATCCAAGATATCTGGCTCCCACATGCAGGTTTGCCCCGGCGAGCATGTCAACGCATTACCGGGCGATCCGGAGAGGTAACCACATGTGCTGTCTGGCGCGATGGTGATTGTCAAGGTTGTACCCTCAATCGAAGTAGTGGCTTGCCGGAGGGCTAGATGGCGAGGTGAATCGGTGGGCACGTATCGGGGAATGATTGTTGGCGAGGGCGAAGCCGAGGGAGTAGGGAGATGAGCGACAGCTGCTACAAGGGCGGTGATAGGATCGACATCAGAAGCGATGGAGGATGTTACTTGGGTAGCGAGGGCAAGAAGCATGGCCACAAAGGACCGATGTTGGGAGGAGCTGCCCATTGTGTAACGGGTGCTGATGGGGGACACGAGCAGACAGAAGACGAGTTGAGATGTGCGCCCGCGTCGAGAAGAGCTCGTCGCAGATGGAAAGGCTCGTTCAAGATAACTTTACAGATCGTCAGGCCAAGGCGGCCAGGGTAAATGAGGTCCCAAGTTTTGGATCAGTGGGACAAGACTCGACAAGAATGTGCTCGAAGTCCAAAGAGTCTAAGAAGCCAAGACCTGTCAGGGAACGAAGGACAGAGATGATGGTGAACAGAAGAAGAAAGAGAGACTGGGGTTCTTCGAGCTAACTGGAAAGATGGGCAAGTGAGATTAAGAACTATCCGAGAGCTGTCTTGGGTTGTTCAATCGGCATTCATGTCCTCCTCGCCCACCCCCTTGCCCACCCCCCTCCCTCCAAATTCACATTTTACTCGAGACCAATGTCACTTGAGCGAAAACTATTCCGACCATTCCCAAAGAATTGTAGCACTCTTGCTCTTCATCACCCCCATACTCCTTAAGTTGATCTGCTCCATCTCTTCTCCGTATTTACGGAGGAGTACTTATGGTTGGACATCTTGCAGAGTATCGAGAATCGAATTTGCCAGCCACCCGTGTACTCTGTAAGGGACGGTATCGGGGAGGCTTCTCAATCCTGGTCAGTCAGTCAGTCACTTTCTCTCCCAACCACAAGCTGACTAGCAAGGACGCTAAAAAACGCCCAAGTCTAACCGCTCCCGGCTAGCTGGGCGAACCGCCTAACAACGGTGACAAACGAAACCCGTTTTCTATTCGCCAATCAACCGAAGAGCTGCGGAAGCGTTGGCTGTGCTGGGGACTGTCGCACTATTGGGGACTAGCGTGCAGTAGCTGAAATGCAGCAGGGAGACATACGAATCAGGTAATGGTTGTGGGAACAAGTTGTGGTTGTTTATTTCGACTTTTCTCTCGAGCGAGCGAAAACCCGTAGCTTATGGGTGGGGGGGTTGGAGAGTCAAACAGTGCCCCTTTTGTTCTTGCTGGATGACTCGGTACAAATATGCAAGAGGACGGCTCTAAATGTGTATTGTGAGAAAAAAAAAGAGAAGAGTTTTCCTCTTCGATTTGGTGAGATGGAAGGAATCAGTAGCTGAGACAAGGATTCCAACCCGCTGGCAGGTGCCAAGATATGGCGGCTTGACGAGGAGAGGGGGGCGGTCACAGGTGGCATTTTCCTCAGGGCACGCACAAAATTCTTGCTAATCAAATGGAGCAATTAGACTAGTTTACTACGTAGGTTCTCCCATTTCCCCCTTAGCGGATGAAAGGCACAGGTGGAGTCAAGAGTAGTAGACCCAGTGTGTCAACCAATGAAATACATGTAATTTAGAAGGAATATTCCGTACGGAGTACTTCTATTGACACCTATCTAGCACTATGAAATATGTCCTAACATACTTCTGCGTTACAAAGGGCGACATCACTGGGCCTAGTCGCTGAATTTGGTGATATTTCACCTAAAATCCTCCGCCTTTTTACAGCTTTATAGGCCACACATGACGCCCTTTTGTCTTGTTTTTCCTGCTCTGCTTATGATCACCAATTGGAAACGTAGTGTTGAGGTTATTGGAGAGTCTACCTACCTGGCCGCGCCCTTTTGCAAGACTGTAGGCCTGGCAAAAATCGGTCGAATAGCTGTTGAGAAAGGGTATTTCTCCATGATGACTGTCCACGGCTTGAGTTCTCCCAAGTCCCAAATCGTGAGTGTAAAATGAAGCTATTCGCACATGCAACGGATAGAAGGAAGCCCCAACATACGTAGAGGTTGCCACGGAGCTCGCCTCCAACGGTGTCGGTAATTCTTACAAGCCCTGATCCTGATGTGATAATCTTACGTTCACCCCATTTTAGAAAGATATTAGAGATTCTTTTGCATCTGACGATCTCTTCATGCAGTCCAGCATTTATTCGCACCGTTCCTGAGGCCCCTAATACCCCCATTCCTCTAAGGACCTCGAGGGAGCTTTTACAAGTAGGGTTCGTTTCCATATAAATGATAATCGCTATGAAAACGTGTACTCCGTAGTCCTTCGGTTGATAAAGGCCGCCATTTCTCTAGAAGTTTGGAATTGGTTTTTGGATCACTGCGTAGCTTCAATTGGTGATGTAGGGAGATTCGAGATCATTGGATCGCGCGCTGTTTGATGTGCATTGCGTTAAATACTGGATGATGTGTTGTTGTTGTTGATGTTGTTGTTGTTGTTGGAGGAGGAGGAGGAAGGTTAAAGTGCCTCCAAAATCATGGCGTAAAGTACTCCGTACTTGTAAAGACGATGATTTTACTCTGTACTCCGTGTTACGGAGTACAGAGAGGAGCTGTAGTACTGCAGAGTAGTAGATTTCAGTGGTAGGGAAACATTAGTGGAGACGTGTTTTCCATCTGCTAAATAAGGGGCTATATCGCGACCCATGATTTTTTATTTTTATCGAATGGATCCACCTCGGCCTGATTCCAACGGCACTGCGGCACTGCTTTGGGTACACCATAATCATCCGGTGCACTTGACTCTCAAGACGCATCCCAAAAGGGTTAAACGGTGACAACTTTCGAAGATGATTTTCCGAATTCGATGACACATAGCCAAGACACAGGGCTGAAGGGAGAGAACTAAGCTTTTTTTTTCTTGTTTCTCTCCTGACCTGACTTCACTCTCCCAAAGAACGCCCGCGTTGGAGCAAGGGTTGCCCATGCAGTTCCTCAAGCTTACGTTGGGCTGACGATCCATGTCCTTGGCAACTAGTTTACGTATTACGTGTAGTACTACGGGGTAGTAATTTCCACAACAAAGCAGCCCATTCGTACCCAACCCAACCTGCTTGTGGCGTGCATACTCAGTGGAAATTGTTGACCAAAATTGGTTTCTGATGTACGGAGTACTCCGTATTGTAATACGAAGTACGGAGTAACATCTGGATTATTGCAACGATCGAAAGGGTTTAGTTACAAGAGCTCCATCACACCAAAACTTGGTGCGTGGCGGTTGTACGGAGTAATAGCCCCTTAATGGTTAGAACAACAACGACAATACTAAATACACAACAGATTCAACAAACAGAAATATGGCAATACGGAGGAGTGTGCAAACAAGGTAATTAATACTCCTCAGACGAAAAGGGCGCGCCACGTCGCTGCGAATTATTAAATTTAGTTTAGTTTCCTCCGTATTACGGAGTACATCCCGTCTCCTATTATGTTTCGTACTTGTACGGAGTACAATTGTCAATATTTCCCGTCAATATTTCTGGTCTGGGGGGGTGGCGTCTCTTATTTCTTTTTGGGGTCGGTGACTTTCAACTCCCAACCAGTAGGAATCAGTCCTTTTCACTTTGTCGGTAAGGGTGTTGGGGTGCAAGTGACAGATCCCAACACGTCTCTTATCTTCTGATGTTGCTTGGACAAGCGACATCCAGCTCAGTGATTCATCCAGGAGAGCGAGCTACATTTATTAAGAATACCAAAGACGAGGGCCCAGAATGCAGTTCGTTTGGTGGCACTTGGCAACGAGTAACATCTCGTTCAAAATCATGTGTGAAACCCCAGGCTTCTGTGGGCCGGCATGTGGAACATCAACAAAGGGGATGTCTTTTCAAATTCATATCTCGTGTCTTACTATTACCATGCGGCCAGGTCCGAACATCACACATACCTCTAATGTTGAAATGTT
The DNA here is from genome assembly GCA_019925285.1 of Graphium sp. VPRI43844. Taxonomy (NCBI): domain Eukaryota; kingdom Fungi; phylum Ascomycota; class Sordariomycetes; order Microascales; family Graphiaceae; genus Graphium; species Graphium sp. VPRI43844. Next base: position 51,991 of record JADHKT010000063.1, read on the forward strand.
GGGAATTCGTGTCCGTGCATGAATGGTACTCAGAACCTGATGCGTTTTTGTTGGTCCTTGGCGCGGCTGGACAGCTGGTCTATCGGAAATGCTTACTGTTTAAGCTAGAGGTATCTTGAGAAATCAATTTTCAAATCTCTCTGTCGAATCCTAACGTCTCCGATAATCATGAGGTTCGAGGGACCGGACCCTTTCCTTCCAATTCAGTAGCGATGTACTCGTCCAACTTCTCCAATGCTTCCACCAAAACATCCCTATCTCCGACATAGCCAACTCTAACATATCCTGGAAAATCAACCCCGTGCCCGAAGCATCTATTTCCGGGTACAATCATAGCCTTTGTTTTCTCGATGACATCGACACATAATGCGGCATCATCTTCGATGGGCTGCCAAGAGCCGTCTGAAGCCTTTGTCCGGAATTGGATCATAGCCGTGGTGCCCGAGTCCGGCTTCGTCCAAGAAAGTGCATCGGGGTGGCGTGCTACGAATTTGGCTACGAGGTCGAGGTTTCCGTTCGCAAGGGCGATGTTGCGACGAAGAAGTGGTATGCGAACGTTATCGGAAAGTGCATATGCTGCGAGAGCGTCATCGACGCTGGATACGCTAATCGTCGTGTGATCGCGAGTTTCAGCCAGGCGCTTCAAGATGGATGGCGAGCGGGTAGCTATCCAGCCAACCCGTAGTCCTGCCAGAGAAAAGGCCTTTGACATGGAAGCCGTGACGAGAATGTTGTCGTAATCGTAAGAAACAGCCGAGGGGGGTGGGTTCTCAGATGGCGTGTGGAATAGGGGGCGATAGACCTCGTCCGCGAGGATGATAATATTGCGCTCTTTTGCAAATGCGACTATTTGGCTAAGCACGGGGGTAGGTATACGGACACCCGTTGGATTGTTTGGGTTGTTGATAATGAGTAGCTGATCAAGGTCAGCGAGAGCTCTCAACTCGGAATTTGGAGCACAAACGCGTGATTACGCCCTGGCTTTGTCCCACTGTCGACTTAGAGGAGATACCTACTTTTGTGTTCTTCTTCGTCAAGCCATTCAGCTCTTCAATATCCGGAACGAAACCATTCTCCTTCTTCAATTTCCATAGCGAGACCTCGGCGCCGAGCATTTCAGGTACCGAATACAGCTGCTGATATGTGGGATAAACGCACACGACATGGTCGCCAGGGCCCACGAGAGTCGTCAAGGCCAAGAAGTTCGCCGCAATAGCACCCTGGGTGATAACGATCTGCTCAAATGTAGGTGCTGGTCCTGATGGGTTGCCCGAAATTTCTGCAAGCCCTCGAGGCTTTGCATACTCTCCCTCGGAATATAATGCAGCAATACGTTTGCGCAGTAGATCGGATCCGAGTATTGCGCCATATGTGAGCTTTTTGGACAGTAAAGCATCAATTGGCACAGGCACGTGGGGGGACGAGAGAGCCTCAAGACCAGCAAGAGATACCGAGTCTGCGCAAGTCTCCGCGATATTGAGGACACCGGGCGTGGTCTCGTATTTGTCCATCCACTGCTCAACTTCGAAGACTGGAACCTTGACCATCTTGGCTCTAGTGCGATTGTTGATGCCTACGATGGGTATGAGGCCTGGGTTTGAATGTTTGAGAGATCTAGCGGTCCGCCAAAAGCTTTGCTTGCGATTGATTACGATTACGATGACTTTAGCAAATGTATTGTGTTGCGTTTTCACTTGTACGTACTCGGGCGATGACTATTCAAATACTTCCTGATCTCGAAAGCACATGTCACGAGCAGATTGTCAAACGCCCTTCAGAATTAGGTCAACAGGCAAGATTGGATCCATGACAGACGAAGGATTTAGAATGAGGGGTTCATTGGCTAGAACTCGAGTATTAGGGTGGTCTTCGCTGACACTTTCTAGAACGAGAATCCCCTGAACGAATCCCGCCACAGGAGAGATCTCAGTGCGTCATTGCACAAACCATTAGCGGAGCTGGCCACTAACAGGGCGCATCACCCCGCTAATCGTGATACGATCCAATTGCTGACTCATCGTCTAGGCAGCTTCTTTTCACTTCACTCAGAGTAGAACTGCCTTTAGGCCTTGCATTCAGACCCAAGATTGACTTTTTACATATGCATATAGATAGATCTATATAATTCTCATCTCGCACAATTCTACAAATTGATTTTCTCTTCCACGTCAGACTTGTAGGACTTCGGAGGACCACGCGATCCAGTATCAAGCCAAAAGCCAAGCTCAACGAGAATGCCCCCACTTTCCAAGCTCCTAAGCAAAATACACGAATCATACATACAATTACTATGGAGTAACCGGGTACCTGGTCAACAACCTCGACACCTGTCTCGGCTCACATCATTCAGTCATCTCTGGAGCTTGCATCATCGGCCGTCTCACACAGACTTCGGCCATTCTACTGGCCTCAGGATTCATACTATTTCTTTTTTTCCTCCTCCTCAGCCTTTACTCGTCTTTTGTTCTAGGCCACCTCCTTGTACTCTCCTGGATCTCTCCTGCCATAACCCCTCATGGCTCGGCTCAATCTGAGTCGCCGACTTCTGCTCGGGGCCCTTGTCCCGCTGTTGTCGTCGGTGGTGCCAGTGTCGGGCTCGTCCTATTCAGCATACAACAACTACACATCCATCAACATGCTCCAAAGTCGGGTGCCTTTTGCAGACGATCGACCAGATGGCTGCCCTCCATGGTGAGTGCTCTCAACCTTGCAAAGTCTCCCTTTTCTCTCGCCATAGTGATCTAACAGTATCGCGCCTCCTTGATAGCTTCAATTGTCTTCTTCCCGCACACACTTGCGCCCAGTATGCTTCGTGTAACGAATTCAACGGAAAATGCGACTGTCCTGAAGGATTCGGCGGTGACGACTGCCTGGAGCCACGTATGCACTTCTCCCACCAAATATCTCTCTACGAAGCCAGCTTCTAGACAGCGCCCTCATTCCTACAAATTTTCTTCCTTACAACAGAAGACATCTAACCTTTATACTTTCCTCCTAGTCTGCGGTTCTCTTGCCGATGGCCGAGACCGGCCAATGCGACCAGGAGCCTCTTGCGATTGTCCAGAGGGCTGGGCGGGCATTAACTGCAATGTTTGCACCTCAAATCAAGCTTGCGATGCCCTCATGCCAACAGGTGACGGCGGAATCTGTTATCAGAATGGCGAGGTCGTCAAACACAACTACCAGATTTGCGACGTTGTGAACAAGAAAATCAAAGAACTCCTTGCGGGAAAGCGGGCCCAAGTTACCTTTACTTGCACCAAGGAGGACGCTGCTTGTCAATTTCAATGTGTGTATTCTCCTAGATACCATCTCAAGCGCATGCCCCGTTCCGATCTCGTTGTGTCTAACAGTTGTAACAGTCTGGGTCGACGAGCGAGAGTCCTTCTACTGCGATCTCGACAACTGCGAATCCGGCGCCGATTTCACTGGGGACCAAAACAGTACCGACTATTCCTGCAAAAACATCAAGTGCAAATGCATTCCTGACCGAATGATGTGCGGCGAGAACGGTTCTCTCGATTTAACCGACTTCCTCGACGAGGAAATCCGAGGCCCTGCTAAATTCCAATGCCAGCAGCTCAACGGGGGAAGCAACGATTGTCAATTCAAGGAGCCCTCAATGGATGAGATCATACAGTCTCTAATTGGCGACTCCAGCATTCTCCTTACATGTCGTTCCGGCGAGTGTCTCTATCACACCGAGGTGCCAGGCTATGAACGGCCTGTAAAGAGGATCAATACGCCCCTCATTGCTGGTGTAATTGCCGGCTGTTCCCTTTTCGTTGTGGCTGTGATTCTTGTGACATGGTATCTCTCGCGCCGGAATTTCCGATACGGCCCCATCAATCTCGATGATTCCGACGACGAGAACGCCAAACTTATGGAAGATCATAAACCGGCCTCTCTCCTGTTCAAGGGAGTCTCGTATTCACTCAACCATAAGCAAATTCTCACTGACATCAGCGGCCTGGTACGGCCCGGGGAGGTTACTGCCATCATGGGCGCATCCGGCGCTGGAAAGACCACTTTCCTTGATATTCTTGCCCGAAAGAACAAACGCGGCATCGTCTCCGGCGAATTCTACGTCAACGGCGAAAAGGTTGACGATGGGGACTACAAGAATGTCATTGGGTTTGTTGACCAGGAGGACACCATGCTGCCTACTCTGACTGTTCACGAAACTATCTTGATGAGCGCTCTCCTTCGACTCCCTCGACACATGAGTCGTGCTTCGAAGGAACAGAGGGTTCACGAGGTCGAAAAGCAGCTTGGCATCCACCATATCCGGGACTCTCTCATTGGATCCGAGGAAGGCAAGGGCCGTGGTATCTCGGGTGGTGAAAAGCGTCGTGTCGGTATCGCTTGCGAATTAGTCACAAGCCCGTCCATTCTCTTCCTCGACGAGCCCACTAGTGGTCTAGATGCCTACAATGCCTACAACGTTGTCGAATGTCTAGTAACGTTGGCTAAAACATACAACCGCACCGTCGTCTTCACGATTCATCAGCCTCGCTCCAACATTGTTGCCCTCTTCGACCGTCTCGTTCTATTAGCAAAGGGCAAGACAGTGTATTCTGGCCCATTCTCGGAGTGCCAGGACTACTTTGACCACATTGGATACACTTGCCCGCCTGGCTTCAATATTGCCGACTACCTCGTTGACCTGACCATGCACACTGGGTCACCGTCACCAGTAACCGACGACGGAGCTTCCCTGACTATCGATGATAGGAGTACGCGCGCAATCAAGTCACTTGCAACCACACCTAGTGCCAGCATCGCAGAAGAGAGCTCATCATTAGCTCTGTTAGCTCCCACTCTGAACGAGTCGACCAGCTCATCCCGACCTCAGTCAAAGCGCAAGGACTCTATTCGTGCCCGCCAGGAGCGTGAGCTCTTTACGCGCCGCCGCCACGATACTGTCGATACCGCTGCATCCTCGGAGGTTGGTGTCGATGATCCTGGTGCCTACCCGCTCCAGCGGAATTTCAATCCGCGTGGATCTTCGCGATTTGTCGATGACGAGAATGAAGAGTACGATGAGAATGGCCTTCCTCCTTCTGCCGAGCCCGAAACTCATCTAAATGTTCTTACGAGCTCCTTTGCTGCGTCGCAGATTGCTGCCTCAATCATTGACGAGATCGAGCAATCTGTCGAGGCGGCTCAGGCAGCAAATGGCTCGAATAACGAGAATGGCTTTAACGGTCCTGGTATCAGCATCAATGGCAATGTTCTTGGCAAGGGCCATGCCCGTGTCGGATACTTGCGGCAATTCATTCTCCTCTCTCAGCGAACTTGGAGGAATTTGTACAGAAACCCAATGCTCATGCTCACACACTACGCCATCGCTATCCTATTGGCAGTCCTGTCTGGATATCTCTTCTACGGACTTACTGATGACATTGCCGGTTTCCAAAACCGTCTCGGTTTATTCTTCTTCCTCCTCGCTCTCTTCGGCTTCAGTACCCTCACAAGCCTTCACGTTTTCGCCTCAGAACGACTCTTGTTTGTTCGTGAACGGGCAAACGGTTATTACGCCCCGATTACGTACTTCGCCGCCAAGGTTATCTTCGACATTGTTCCTCTCCGCATCATTCCCCCTCTGATTATGGGCTCAATCATTTACCCTATGACTGGTCTCGTTGCCGACTTGCCTCACTTTGGAACTTTTATCCTCGTCCTTGTCCTGTTCAACCTCGCCGCCGCCGCCATATGCCTCTTCATCGGCATTGTGTGCAAAGACCAGGGTGTGGCCAACCTCATCGGCAGTCTTGTGATGCTCTTCAGTCTCCTCTTTGCAGGTCTGCTCCTTAATCACAATGCCATTCCCGATGCGGCGGTGTGGCTTCAGTCCCTCTCCATCTTCCACTATGGTTTTGAAGCCCTTATTGTCAACGAGGTTGTTGAGATTACGCTCATTGACAATAAGTATGGCATCGACATTACTGTCCCCGGTGCAGCCATTTTGAGCTCTTTCGGCTTCGAGAACTCGGCGATCTGGAGGGATATCATCAGCCTCGGTGCCTTTGGCACCATGTTTATTGTCTTGGCCTATGGGGCCATGCATGTATTGTTGGTAGAAAGGAGATAGGAGGGCATGTCTTTGTATATAAAGTCTCCCCCGACCTTTTTGTTGAATTTTTTTCTAGTTTCCTTCTTCATGGGAGTTTGTTATTGAATATTACTGGCATACATCTTGTTTCTTGTTCTTCTTTTTCTCTTTCCTCTTCGTTTGCTATCTTGTGTCAACGTATCGTCTCGAGGCTTTTCTTTTTGTCATTCAGCATTTCTAGCGTTCCAAGGAATCAGTCCACTATCCATTTATACACCTTTTTCTCTTCCATTTCTATGGAGTATATGCGCGACACTTGCCAATTCCATATTATATACTTGGCCCAAACATATGGCCTGTACATATTGTAAAAGAATTAGATAGTTTCACATCGTAAGAAATCAAACCATGTATGTTCACAACATGCGGCTAGGTCAATGATATAGTATCGGAAAATAAAAGGTATGTAAATTTTGACACTTTTAATACAAGATGTAAATCTTCGAGTCACATAATCGTACACGGATGATCGCAAGCCTCCCCTTACCTATGACCCCTAGCATTTGGAAGGGAAAGAAAAAGACAGGAGGCGATTCAGCAACCACGAGGTCGATTAGGATAGTTTGCCACCAGTCAACTCTTCTGCGGCCTTCTTTTGCCGTCTTAGGTTCCTGTTGTGCTCCTCTCCCCACCGTAGAGTACCTCCCGTCGAGGACATGCCGTGCACGACTTCGGTCATCATACGCTGCATGCCGGGCTGCACGCCCCAAGTGTCCCAAGCATTGGCCGTACCATCATCGCCACGGCGCATGAAGTATGTGGGTGCGAAAACGCGCTCAACTTCGGCTTCCAGGCCCTTCTCATCGACAATAAAGTTGCCAGCGTTGACGTATAACTCCATCAGGGCGTCTTTGCGGGCTTCGCGTTTAGCTTGTGCCACAGCTTCGGTGCGACGCTTAGATTCCTCTGCTCGTTCGAAGCGCTTTGGGTCGGGCTGGACAGCCATGTCTTGCAAGGTACTTGAAAGGACTGAAGGTCGCGTGAAGAGCTCGTCGTCGCGTTCTGGCTGGCGTGCTGCGTCGGCGTGGGCTTGCTGGTGAGCCTTCATGCGAGCCTTAAGGTCGCCTGTCTTCTTAGCATGGCGACCGTAAAGGCCCTTAAGGCCGTCTTCGAGGTTGGTACGTCGCGAGGCGGCGAGGGTGCGCTTCCAGGCACGGACTGATCCTGGGGCTGCGGGTTCTTGCGACTTTGCGTTTGTCGGCTCTGGTACCGTTTTTGATATGTAGTCCGGTCGGACTTTGCGGGCGGGATCCCGGGTATCGAAAACTTTACGCGGGACAGGGACGAAACCTCGTTGTGGTGGGACGGGGTCTTCTGAAGAGAAAGGAGCTTCAGGGAGCGTGACGTACGAGGGGGATTCTGGGGGGATGACTGGTTCGGTTGAAGCTTTCCTTGACGATGTGGCTGTGGATTTCACAGCTGTTGAGGAGTGCCGGATTGAGGTGAAGCAAGTTGACGATTTTGGAGCTGCGAGGGTGAGTCGGCCCAGCTTCATGGCTTGAGAGCGCGCAGCCATCTTGAGATGGCTTACTTTGTCTCTAGAGAGTGGCAGAATAGACGGATTGATGAACGACAATAGGTGTACAGTATTTAAGTAGCTCTAGATTTCGAATCAGCCCAATTGTCGAACTCTGTGTGTCGTGGGAATTATTAAGAGGGCGAGCTACTTTGCTGTCGAAAATGCACACGCCCTGAACTGTCGAGAAATTTGCATCTACTCCGTACTCCGTACTCGATTGCTCCTGGTCCTGCTGCAAGGCTTATGTAATGTTTCACGTGGAGATAAAGACTTTTTTCTTTGGAGACTATGATAAGCAAAAAAAAATTCCCCTCAAAGAAAAAAAGCTACAGCAGCTAAGTATCTCCTCCACTCTCCAACCTTTCATTTTCCAAAAAAAAAAAAAAACCTTCAAAGCCCAACAATGGGCACAGGAAAAAAAGAGAGAAGCCGTCTTGCCCGGCAGGGCAAGTCTGGCGATGGCCTCGGAAATGTCAAGGTTAAGGGAGAGAACTTCTACCGCTCAGCGAAGCGTGTGAGACATCTGAACTTGTACAAAGACAAGGGCGCACAACGGAACGCTGCTGGTGAAATCGTTCAAGCAGCAAAATTTCAGTCGACTGAGGCCCCGGTGGCTCGTATTGAACCAAATCGAAAATGGTTCACCAATACCCGAGTGTAAGTTGGACTGTCTAGCAGGAAGGGTTGTCACGTTGTCGACTCACAACTAACTTGGGCCGAAGAATTTCGCAGGATACTCTGCAGGCTTTCCGTGGAGCGATGGCTGAGAAAGCTAAAGACCCTTACCAGGTTCTATGTACGAACCCTGCCACTCACCCCATGCTCAGCACCTAAATTTCTGACTTGTGACGATAGTACGCTCCAACAAACTGCCAATGACACTTATCCGCGATGGCGACGGCGTCAATGGCTTAAAACAACACAAAGCCAAGATGACAGTTGAGACAGCACCCTTCTCTGATACATTCGGACCCAAAGCACAAAGGAAGCGAGTCAAGCTAGGAGCCAGTAACATAGACGAACTTGTTGGCGAAGTTGAGAAAAGCTTCGACACCTACGCTGAAAAGTTGGAACAAGAACAGTTGCTGAAGGGGGCCTCTGGTGAAGATGATGAAGGCGTCACACTCGCAAAGGAGCCTATTTTCAGTAAGGGTGGTTCCAAGCGAATCTGGAACGAACTCTATAAGGTTCTAGACTCAAGTGTAAGCTCGTTGGGCCTCTCTCACACCCAAAAACGCTCTGCTAACTTTAGTCTCCCCACCAGGACGTTGTTATCCACGTTCTCGACGCACGAGATCCCCTAGGCACTCGTTGCCGTAGTGTCGAGAAGTATCTCAAGACGGAAGCCAGGCACAAGCATCTCATCTTTGTTTTGAACAAGTGCGATCTAGTGCCTACGAGTGTTGCTGTATGTTGCCTCTCTCCTAACACTCTTTGGTCTTTCGAACCCCCCTCCTTTTCTTCCCCAGTGTTACGTCAGGACTTCTTTCCGCTCTCGAGCCCTCAGTGGAGGATCGTCCGTTACACACTGGGAATATGAACTGTCAATCTCGAGGTCCACAGCCTTGGTTGTGGACTGATGGTGCCCGTCTTGGGTTACCATCATGAGATTGGCCCAGGATTTGATGAGTTGAAGATCACCGCGCCTCTTTTGGTCGTACACGGTGACCTTCGTAGTGATAATCCGCACATGCTATCCCCTTTATTTTCCCTCTTCACCTTACGTTGTCTCATCATGACTACTTCATCGTTGCGATTATTTCTAACGAGGCGTTTAGGCTGCCTGGGTTCGCACATTATCGAAAGAATACCCCTGTTTAGCATTCCACGCCTCAGTAAACAACTCTTTTGGCCGTGGATCTCTTATCACCCTTCTACGGCAATTTTCGCTCCTCCACCTAAAGGACCGAAAAGAGATTTCTGTCGGTCTAATTGGGTACCCTAATGTGGGCAAAAGCTCCATCATTAATACACTGAAGAAAAAGCCTGTGTGTACAACAGCTCCTATTCGTAAGTTCCCGAGACCCTTTTCGTCCGGCGCCCCAAGTTCTAATTCGTATTGGCAGCTGGCGAAACGAAGGTTTGGCAATATGTATCTCTCATGAAGAGAATCAGCCTGATTGACTGCCCTGGAATTGTTCCTCCCAACCACTTGGATACTCCAGAGGATATTCTCCTTCGTGGAGTTGTCAGGATTGAAAACGTTCAAAATCCCGAACAGTACATCCCAGCCGTTCTAAAGAAGGTGAAGACTCACCATATGGAACGGACCTATCAGCTTGGGCCTGGCTGGGAAGATGACCATATTGTGTTCTTGACCCGGCTAGCCAGGAAATCCGGTCGTCTCCTTAAGGGTGGTGAGCCGGATCTTGACGGAGTTGCCAAACAAGTGGTTCACGATTTCCTACGAGGTCGAATTCCTTGGTTCACTCCCTGTCCTACCAGCGATGAAGCTGGGCCCACGGTCGAAGGACGAGAGGGAAAACTCGGCGAAATGCCCCTAAAGCGAAAGCGGGATGATGCAGAAAGCACAGCTGGTACGGATTCTGCCGCCGCCACATCGGCTGCTGCCGGAAACCCTGATGCTGCCAGCGGTGACGAAGAGGAATTCGACGGCTTTGACACCGATGAGGCATCAGATGCAGCAGAGCAGGACACAGCTGTCCCTTCTCTTGTTACTGACGACGCAGAGGATATCATTTCTCTTGGCTCTTCGAGTGATGACGAGCCAGATGTTGACTCTGATGGAGAGGATGAAGAGGCCGAAGACGTTGAAGACGCAGAAGTGGGAAGTTCTTCGGAAGGTGAGAAATCTGAAGAGGAGATCATCCCACCACCTCGCCAACTCAGAAAACGGCGGAAAGTGTAGTTCGGTTCCTCAACCTTTCATGAGTGGCTTGGCCAATGCATGCATGGATGGGATTGTTTTTTGAGAAACTCAAAATTTGTGCTTTTTGCTGGTGTCATGTTGCCCTATAAAACGCCCTTGCCGATAAGTCAGGCACATAAGGGACTCTAGGACTTTGCGTTCCACCAACAGTGCAAGCAGCTCGGGCAGGCTGTGTTAAGGAATGAGATGTGGTTCGTGAAACAAAGACTGCCGATAGATTACGTTGGCCCTATACGATGGCTGCATTGGTATCCAGCTTATTTGCTCTAGGGGATAACTGAAGTCAGCCTATCAGCCCAGTGAGCCCACGAGTATTACCGGTCCGAAGCAAGAGGTAAGACGAGGTTCGCCCGTCTTCCAAAGCTCTGCGGTCCATTTATTACGCCGCCTGCCCAAGCTTCTGAGGCAAAGTATCATGCGTATTTTGCCTCTAGGGATAAACCGCCCTCAAGTGGTTCTTAGTTCAAGCCAACTGAGCTTGCAACTCTTAGGTTTGTTGATGCGAGACAAGCCGTCTCTCGAGGAATGTTTCGGTGACAGGGTTTGCAACCCTGCCACTATCAGCTTCCCTTAGGTTAAATGTCTTCCGTCACCGTCGGATGCTTCCGTCTATAAATTCAGCGAATATCGCCTACCCTCATATATCAATACTAATTACTCTTTTGAATTCCGAGTTTATCCTTTAATCCACGCTGCCAATTTATCATTGGCGAAGTCCCGTTCCTTGTTAATCGGCCATTGTTCCCAAAGAAGCAACCCCCAAGATGTTGCGACGAGTCAGTCTCCTCGCTACAGTAGCCATTTCCGTAATGGCCACTGCATCTGCTAGTCCAACAGTCTGCGATCTAAAGTTTATTACTGAGTCAACTCCCCGAGGCGATGGTTTATTCACTGGTCTTCGCGGCGCCCGCTCTAGAGAAATAGCCGTGGAGACCGTGAAGTCCTTCAACCCGAACCCGGATTCCAAGTCCGAGTCTACTTATGGATGCACATGGTCCAGTGAGTGGCACTATCTTGGCATCACACTTTCTTTTAGGGTGTTGCTCGTTAAATCCGTCTAACGTGAGACTTATGCATGAATTGTAGACTCAAATGTTCTCTCATGCGATGCCGGTGCTGCCTCATCGCCGGGATGGTCGGTTGGCTGCGATGGCATCGTTGCCTTTGACGGCCAAAAGAATTTCTTCGCATGCGATAATGGAGACAACGAGTCCGAGGCTATCATGGTACGCCGAAAGCGGACTTCCTGGGACCATTGCAGAAAAGTTGCACTTCAGGCTGAGGACTGTGCGCCGCTTTGCAAACGTAACTGGTTTGGACAGCTGATTGCAGCCGATTCTTCTACTAAGTCCCCTCCTGCTTTGCCAACCTTTGCTGGGTATGAGATAGTCGAGGACTGTGATTGTGATGAGGAAAAGGAAAATAGCGCTGATGAGAACAATGAGGAGGAGGAGAATGAGGATGATGGTGAGAACGGAGAACAAGCAAATGGAAACTGTTCCGAAGATGATGAAGATTACAATTCCGGCGAGGATGTTGACGAGGATGATGAGCAGCGTCAGGATGACACAAACGATGAAGATGATGGCGACTATAGCATTATCGATGCTGACGAGGACGATGGGTCGGAAATCTATGGGAAGCTAGTAGAGGATGAAGACGACGACGACGAGGATTGTGAGGAGGATGAAGACGACGACGAAGAGGAGAGCTCCGACGACAGTTGTGACGACAGTTCTGACGATAGCTCTGACGATGAGGACAATGCTATAGAGTGCAGCGATGGGTCTAATGGCTCTGGTGACGAAGAAGGAGGAAACTACGGAAGCTCCGACGATGAAGCTGAGGAAGATGACTGCGAAGACGACGATGAGGAAGAAGAGGAGGATGATCAAGGGGATTACGAAGAGGCCTGTGATGAGAATGACCAGGACAGTAACGGCGATAATGGTGAAGACGAAGATGAAGATGAGGGAGGTGAGGATGATGAGGACTGCGACGATGAGGAAGAGGAAGAGGAAGAGCAAGAGGAAGAGCAAGAGGAAGAGCAAGAAGAAGATGGCCAAGGGAACAATGATGAAGACTGTACCGAAGAGGAGGAAGAGGAAGACGACGACGACGATGACGACTGCGAAGAGACTACTACAGCAGCTCCAACCCCAACACGAAGTACCTGCTACAGCGAGACTGATCTCTGTCCAACAGGCATCACAACTCTAACCAAGAGCTCTGCGTCAGCCGAGCCAACAGGAGACTACTCGGAACGCCCAGTCCAATGTGGCCCCGGCCTCAAAGGCGATTGGGCACCCCCCAGCTCCATCACCACAGGCGGAGACAGCTACTCGAACAAATCCAATGAAGTCAACGTCTGCGCTTCCGAGTCCACAGTCTTCAACTTTGACTTCAGCAAGAGAGACCAGGGCAAGACTTGTACTTTCTTCTTCGTCCTCCCAAAAGACACGGCAGATTACCATCTAGAGGGTAACGGAGGCGTCAGTTTCAAGTTGTCGGTCACGGGTGGTTCGGAGGGCGTATCGTACCGACCCCTGCCGTCGAATCTCCATCTCACGCGAACGCGGGTTTCACCTGGCTGCGAGATTCTCGTTCACACGATGGCCTGTCCGACGGGCAAGAGTGCCAGTATTCACATGTATGCCGAGGGTGACACCGAGTTGCGGTTCCGGCAGAGCTTCAGAGGCGAGTCGATTGGCTTGTATGTGAAAAAGTGTTAAATTCATGATTGAGTTTACAACTCTGGCCAATTTAATGTAAGGGGGGATATCAAAAGTTGACAGGATCTTTGGTCGAGTTTTTTTCTTCTCCAAGCTTGAGTATTTGTTTTTTTCCCACTGATTTTCTTATTCCGCGATATAACACAAACAAATTGCTAGTTAATCAAGTATTCTGCTCTTCTGATCAACATGTGGATTCACTCTTGTCTGTTCCCTCGACTGGAGTCTGCGCCTGCTAGCACCTGGATATGAGGGGATGTTCGATAGGTTTCCATCAACCTTGGGGCATGACGATACCATCTGAGCCTGTAGATCTCAGCAGCCATGGTGGGATGTGATCCTTAGAGAAGTCTTTAGAGAAAGTGTTCAAGTGGTGTGAAGCGGGCGGGCGCGAGATTAGCGCGGGGTAAATTATTAGGTAAGAATCACCCCGCCATATTACTCCGTACTTTGTACTTGCACGAATTGAATTTGCGAAATCTTGAGTCACCCAAACCACCGATACGAGCATTCATCCCAGGCGCTGGACTGCACATCTTTTTGATTTATCGAGTCCAAATTCAAGGTATGTTTTGACCCAGGTTACTGCTGTTGTTCTTCGTCTTTCGTCTTTTCTTGTTTGTGGGTGGTATGGCTGTCTCTTTGTCCCACCACCCACATTTCAGCTTGTTGGTGTCCTACCGGTTTTTTTTTTTCCTTTCTTTCTTCGTCTCTATTGTTTTCAGTCTCTGCTTTATTCAAATTAGGCGTTGCTGAAGTTGCATTCCTCTCTAACTATCCACACCTTACGTCCTAGTTTGTTCTTCCTCTGTTCTTGTTCTCCCCGTCACTCTCGACCCTAGGCGCAATGCTCGACGTAAACGACTTCATCGCCGAACGCGGCGGCGACCCCGAAAAGATTCGCGAGTCCCAGCGCAAGCGTAACGCTCCCGTAGAGCTCGTCGACGAGGTAATTGCCCTTTTCAACGACCACCGCACGACCCAATACGACGCCAGCCAGAAGCGAACCAAGATCAACGAGGTGCAAAAGGCCATTGCCCAGCGCAAGAAGGCCAAGGAGAATGCCGACGACCTGCTCGCCGAGAAGGAGGAGCTTGAGCGCCAACGCAAGGCACAAGAGGAGAGCGCCGCTGAGAAGCTTGTCCTTCTGACGGAAAAGGTCCGCCTTGTCGGTAACTACGTTCACGAGTCCGTCCCTGTGAGCGACAATGAGGACAACAACGAGATTGTGCGCAAATGGGAGCCCGAAACCCCCGCCGTGTTGGAAAAGCCGGCTACCATTCTCTCGCATCACCAGGTGCTCACCAGACTCGGCGGATACGACCCAGAACGGGGCGTCAAACTTGTTGGCCACCGTGGTTACTGCCTCACGGGCTATGGTCTTTTCCTGTTCGTCTTCTTCTGCTCCCCAAAACGACTTGACTAGCATATGAAACTAAGATAAACGTCTTGTGCTTTACAGAAACCAGGCCCTCATCAACTACGGTCTCGAGTATCTCTTCGGCAAAGGGTACACCCCCAACCAACCTCCCTTCTTCCTCAACCAGGAGATGATGCAGAAGACTGCCCAGCTCTCCCAGTTTGACGAGGAGCTCTACAAGGTCTCGGAAGGCAACAGTGAGGGTGCTGTTGACCGCTACCTCATTGCAACTTCGGAACAGCCCATCTCTTGCCTGCACTCTGAAGAGTGGCTTCAGCCCAAAGAACTTCCCATCAAGTACGCCGGTTACTCGACCTGTTTCCGCAAGGAGGCTGGATCTCACGGTCGTGACGCCTGGGGTATCTTCCGTGTCCACCAGTTCGAAAAGGCAGGTTTCCTTTCCGTTTCCTCGACATTACTTGTCCATCTCTAATTGATATTTGCCTACAGGTCGAACAATTCATCATTTGCAACCCCGAGGACTCGTGGAAGCACTTTGATGAGATGATTTCCGTGTCCGAGGAGTTTTACCAGTCGCTTAAGCTCCCGTACCAGGTCGTCAGCATCGTGTCCGGCGCTCTGAACAACGCCGCTGCCAAGAAGTTTGATCTTGAAGCCCTGTTCCCCTTCCAGAGCGAATACAAGGAGCTCGTCAGCTGCAGCAACTGCCTCGACTGTAAGTCTTCCTTTCTCTTCTCTCGTCACCTGATTTCCCATATTTCCCATATTTCCCATATTTCTCATGCATCTCCCGCCTCCTTCCCTCCTTGGACGGTATTCATCTCGTTCTAACATTTCAAATTCACAGACCAAACTCGAGAGCTAGAGATCCGGTTTGGTGTCAAGAAGGCCAAGGGCACCCCTGGCAGCACCCGCAAGGAGTACACGCACGCTCTCAACGCTACTCTTTGCGCCACCGAGCGCACACTCTGCTGTATTCTCGAAAACTACCAGACCGCCGACGGTTTCATCGTGCCTGAGCCGCTGCGCAAGTACATTCCCGGACAGCCCGAGTTCCTACCCTACGTCAAGGAATTGCCCAAGGAGACTACCCTCAATGTGCGGAAGAAGTAAGAAGTAGGTGAATAGAAAGGGCCTTTGATAGATGTTGTGTAGAAGAAGAAAATTCGATGATGTCAATGGGTATATGGAAACACGAATAAAAACAATTTCTTTTGTTTGATGAGATTCTCGAGTGCTCGTAGTGAGGAGAGGTGAAGAGTGCAAGCCGATTTACGTAACTGATTGGAAAACGAGATCCCCGCAGGTACTAAAGGGAATGTCCGTCGGACATGTGGAAATCAATCCCTTGGCGTACAGAAGACTTTCACCAGGTAAATTCTTCTTATTTTGGTGTTATTCTCGTCTAGATGGTTATGAGAGGTTTTTGTTCAGCCTGAAAGGGCTGCGGTAGCCCAGTTTACGTTTGGGAGTGGTGATGCTGTGGCGGGGATTTACGTATTCAAGTATCCTCATCGTCTTCCAGAGTGCGGCGGCGGCGAAGACGGGAAGTGCATCGGAGCCGACCACACTAAGCACCGTGGTCACTGCAGAGGCTACACCCATACCATAGGCTCCTTGATAGTAGTTTGTAAAGATAGAATGGAATCCTTTTCGTGTTCATTCCGTGCGGTTCTTGTTTTTCGGCGTAAATACTAAGATTCGACGCGGACTTGGAACCACGTTTGGAAGGCGTGCCGTACAGGCGACCCCTTTTTTGCAATGGCAAAGCGAGTCACAACGGTCGAAAGGTCTAGACATCTTCAGCGATGAGCCGACGTAGCACCATCATGTGCCCTCCTGTAATAACTCCCAGGCAAAATCACCAACCCGATCTCGCAGCTCGTATAGAACCCTTCCTTCGGTCCAGAAGTGCCCGGCCGTAGGTATTTCTACGCTATAAAACTTTGATTTCGGCTCATCTTCTGCCGCAGATCCCAGTTTCGCTGACCAACTGCGCAACTTGTTGATACCCACGAAAACGTCCTGATCACCAAACAATGCAATGGTTGGGCTGGACGCTAGCTTAGCCTCCGCAGGGCTGAGGTCAGATCGGGTTGTAGCGTGTTTGGTCTTTTGTCTGCTATTATGATTGATTCGGCTGTCGGTCGAAGCCCTGCCAGGTTGGGGGCTCGGGTCTGGCTCGTGGTGCTGGGTCCGGGAGAAAAACGAGGGCATCAAAGAGAGGGTTGCAAGGTGAGATACCAGGCCTTGAAGGGGTGAGACCAAAATGAACGCTTCCCTTGGCTGTAGCAAACCAGGAGCGTTCTCGAGGTGTTCTTCATCATGCGTGTGGTCCTCAGGTTTATGTGCATGTGGTTCGTCAGCCACGTCATCCTTATGATGTCTTCTTCTTGTTTTCGTTTTCGTGATAAAGTCGTTGAAGCTTTTTCGAATTTCATCAGCATCAATAGAGAAGGACCGACGCGAATCATGGCTCTTCCGGTTGCTTTCTACTTCGTGGCCTCCAACAAGAACGCCCATAGCGCGCCGAGGCGATTTGGCTCCCTTTGCGAGCTCGCTACGATCGCACAGCTTAGCTAAGATGGAATTTTGTTGCTCTGCTAGATGCTGGGCACGCAAGCGTATTTCGGCCGCAGGGGATCCCAAAGCAGGAGACTCAAGCATCTTCATAATCGACCGAAGAGGTGCGACACGAGTGGTAATCAATGAGCCATACGAGTAACCGCCAAGGATCAGGACAGGTCGCCTACGCGTCTTCGCCGCATCTTTCTGGGCTTGAGTCCCGGAGCCAGGAACGCAATTCTCCTGAAGAGACTTGAACGGATCTAGGTAGTGGAGATAATAGACGGCAAATCCGACCACGGACATGTAGTCACTTTGCTCAGGCTTTGAACTCCAAGAAGTTCGACCACTAGACCCCGGAGCTCCTCTACAAGTATACGTCAGTCCATATCCACGCCGACGATAAGCTGACCGTTGAGGGACTGAGGACATCCCAGCCATGACTTACCTAAAGTTGAATGTGACAACCAAATATCCCAACTGTAGCAAAACTGCCGCCACAGCATGAACCACATGATCATCGAATTGCCCACCTAATGGTGCGTAGGGGTGCGCAAACACAACCGCATCGCGACGCCAAGCAAGCTTCTGGCGGCGACCCGCGACATGGAGACAAAGCGGGTGGTAGACGCGGCACTTGATCATAGTTCCGTCATCATGGAGACTTGGTATGGTGAGGGTGAGTGTCGGCTCCGGGAGGGTAATGGAGTCTCGGCTTAGTGGCGACGACATGACTGCTGTCAAGACTAAGCCTGCCAGTGTGGTGCCTTGAAAACGGGGAGCTGGCAACGAGACAAGAAGAAGCTATGGTTTTTTGAGGTTGAGAAATCCATCCGCGGAAAACACGCGTACCATATATCAGAAAGAAGACCAGGAGCTTGTTTATGCCTTCCTTGGAAAGACTGCGCTCAGGTGAGGTGGACGGATGGACAACAATTTATTCAGCATTGGTAGACACGCAGTCCTACAGTTGGAGTAGACAACAAAGGCACATGTACCGTGGAAAC
Organism: Graphium sp. VPRI43844; assembly: GCA_019925285.1. Lineage (NCBI taxonomy): Eukaryota > Fungi > Ascomycota > Sordariomycetes > Microascales > Graphiaceae > Graphium > Graphium sp. VPRI43844. Next base: position 70,200 of record JADHKT010000063.1, read on the forward strand.
CGCAATACGAATAGCTAAGATAGATTATGGCGGCATATGGATGTCGATATCGTGGTCGATATCGTGGTCGTTCTCGTGTCTCGTGGTAAGTGCGTGGACTTGGTCATACTTCGCAATGGTTGGCTGGCCAGGCCTGGTTCAGCCACTCTCACAAGGCCGAGGCAGTTTAGCTGATTGGGCTATGTGGGTTTATAGGGGGGGTGGGTATCAATAGCTTGCCTCTAATACGGAGTATGTGGTACAAGTACTCCGTATTACACCAAAAGCCCACCCACGACAAGAACACTACCCCCCCCCCCCAGCTAGTTTTCAGGTCACGAGCCTAAAGAAAACGGTCTGTCCCTGGTCTGGCTCCATCGACGTCGTCAAACGTGAGACAAGGACTTCCTTCAGCTTGACCTCTCAGCTTTTCTTCTTTTCTTCCTACTAAAGGAGGGGAGAAAAGTCCCCAAAGCAACTCGAATAAATGTATCCACAGAGCACCACTCTGCGCTCCAAACCTTGCATCTGCTCCTGTTGGAGCTAATCGCCGCTGCAATATTCGCTGCAATACTAAATGCGACTTCAACCTCCCCGTTGGCGCGTCAGAACCTCTCTAATGCAAAGTCAGCCCCCCCTGCATACTTGTAGATCGATGATTACCGATACGGGGGCTCGAGCCCAGGAAACTTAATCAAATAGCAATAGCGAGGCCGGGGCATATTGCTCCTTCCTTCCTTCCTTCTTTCACTCTTCCCGCCTGGGCGACTCTGCACCCGGCCTCCTTGGAATTCTTGGAATTCTGCAGCTTTTCTTATCCCAGCCTGAAATGCCAATCGAACCGAGATTTCATCACTGAACTCAGTATCTATCGCCAAGTGGTGGACAGTAATCACCAAAGTCTTCAAAGTCTTTTACACACTGACTACATCTTACACAAACCCACCGCCTTGTCTACACTATGCCCTCACCCTCCAAGGCATTCCGCATTACGCACAGTGCAATCTCTTCACCCCAGACACTTGGCCTAGGCTTTAGAACTTGCACCGCACTATCACAACCTATAGCCATCTGGCCAAGGGGATGCTGTCGCAGGGTACCTCCGATACGCTTCCAAGCGAGACGTAGCATAACATCCACGGCTCCCAGAAACTTGCCTCGTAACCCAGTGAGGACTTGGGGTGAGAAAGGGGCTAAGAAGGGGCAGACTGCGGCTGCTCTACTAGCTTCCGGCTGTCTCCTGTCGCTTTTTGCCCTGTCGACGAAACCTGGGAAGAGGGTGAATAATCCTCCTCATCGCTCACCAGCAGCCGAAGTTGATGACCGTGATCCTCTCCCGCCACGCTTTCGTATGGCGGAAATTCGTACCCACGATGCCCAATCGCCTAATCCCTGGGTAACACGAGGCGACAGAGTATACGACATCACGGATTGGGTACCCGGCCACCCGGGTGGCCCTGTTATTCTTCGCGCCGCAGGTGGAAGCATTGACCCCTACTGGGATATCTTTACTATCCACAAAAGACGCTATATCGAAGAGATATTGGAACAGTACTTTATTGGCTTTATTGATTGCGCTGATCTTGTCGACGGGAAAGTGCCCCAGGACTGTATTGAGGACCCCTTCGAATACGACCCTGTTCGGCACCCCAACTTGATCACCCAGTCAGCTAAGCCGCGGAATGCCGAGACGCCGGCCGAGACTTTAGCAGAGAACTTTCTCACTCCTAACGAACTGTTCTATGTCCGAAACCACATGTGGGTGCCTAGAGTTGAGGATGATGCCAAGAAAAACACTCTCACCATCGAACTTCCGGACGGTTCCACGAAAGAGTACACTCTGGAAGAATTGCGTTCAAGATTCCAGCCACGCAAGGTCACCGCCGCTTTGCAGTGTTCGGGGAACCGAAGACGCCACATGACCGAAAGCTACAAGCCAACAAATGGCCTCCAGTGGAATGTTGGTGCAATCTCGTGTGCCGAATGGGAAGGCGTTGCCTTGCTTGACGTCCTAGAAGATGCTGGTTTCCCCTGCCGTGAGGCTTCGCAGAAAGAGCCCAATGTGAAGCATGTTTGTTTTTCTGGTCTTGAAGCATACGGCGCCTCTATTCCTATTGAAACGGCCCTCGATCCCCGAAACGATGTCATACTGGCATTCTCGATGAATGGCAAGCCCCTACCCCGGGACCATGGCTTCCCACTGCGCGTTATTGTGCCGGGCCATGTCGCTGCGAGGTCTGTGAAATGGTTGAACCGCATAGAGCTCTCGGAAGAGGAAAGCCCATCACAATGGCAAAGGAGAGACTACAAGTGCTTTGGCCCCAACGTAGGGGCAAACCCGGATTGGGAGAGTGCACCCGCCATCCAGGTAATGCCTGTGACTAGTGCCATCGTCTCGGTCAATTTCCTCGAACCGAAGGTGGCACCGCAAAAAGCTGGCAATCGCGCTCATGAGCCTAGTGGCACAGATTGCAAGAAAGACGTTGAAGTCAAAGGGTACGCATACTCCGGCGGCGGCAAAGAGATTATCCGTGTCGATATCAGTTTCGATGGTGGCAAGTCGTGGACCCAGGCCGATCTCCTTGACGACTGCAGCGAGCCAGGCGCCTGTACTGGCTTCCAACACTGGAGTTGGAAGCGCTGGGTGTATACGGGACCCATCGCACTCAAAGAAGAGGCCTGGGATGAAGCCAAAACTGCCAAGGGAGGCATTCAAGAGCCAACGAAGCTGTGTTCGACTGTAGTCGTCAAAGCAACGGACAGTAGCTACAATTGCCAACCGGAAACCTTTGCTAGTATTTACAATGTCAGGGGAAACCTTTCCACTGCATGGCATCACCAGAAAATTTGCGTTCCTTGCGGGGGTAAATAAATCAATCTGCGTCATTCTTTCCTTTTGTGGTTTATATGGAACGGCTCAAGGGGGTAAAAAAATGTCCGAAATGTCATGGACCTATCTAGATTTCTATTCCAGGCTGTACGGAGTAGATAGATAGCATTCCTAATATATTTAGTAATAGAAGACAACAATTCTCTTAGTCTTTACATCTGATTCATAAAATAGTAGAAGCAGAGAAAGATAGAACAGTTGAGGGCTTTTTTTTTGGGGGGGGGGGGGGGTTAGAAGAAAAATTGTATGTATAAATAAAACACGTCCGGGCGGCTTGGAGTCCGTCCGCTGTCTATCTGTTGTACACTACTATCAATTGTAGAGACTATGTTTTACACATGACGAGAAGAGTAATTACTCCTCATCATCGCTGTCGGTAAAGTACTCAAACTCGCGAGGTGCGGGCGCCTCCTCATCATCCTCGCCATCTTCGTCCACAGCAGTGAGAACTCCAGCAGCTGCCGCAGCTCCGCTTCCAGGGTTGTCGTTTGTCTCTATACGGCTTTGAGCCCTACCGAAAATCTCCTGCAGCTCGCCCAGTGACTGCATATTTCCAGTGGCACCAGCGCGAAGGGCCTGGGCGAGCATGTTCTGCTGCTGGCGGAGGTTGGAGATGGAGGAGCTGCCTTGGGACTGTCCCGCGACGGGGGCCTTTTCGGTCGTAACCTTCTTCAATTTCTCCTCGAGCAGATCCTTCTTCTCTTCCGGCTGAGTGTCGTGCAAAAGTAGAGGACCACCGGTAGGCTGTAGAATAAGTATTGTCAGCTTTTTCGGGGGGGATAGAGGGGCAGAAGAAAAAAAGAATTCAAAGCATACCTTCTTGACAGGCTTATAACGACCCGCAGGAAAGCTAATATATTTGAGCTGACCTGGTAGGATGCGAGACATGTTTTCAATCTCATAACCGGCCTTTTCCTTCTCAACCTTCTTCTTCCCGTCCTTCTCTGTAGTGGCTTCACCCTCCTTCTTCTCCACAACTTCCTCTGCAGACTTGGGTTCCTTTTCCTCATCTACATCCATCTTGTCGACAGGCGCTGGAGTTGCCGATGCTCGTGCACTGGCTGGGGCCACGTCCAAGTCCATGCTCTCTCGGCGCATTGCCCGTTCTTTTTTCTGAGCCCGTCGCTTGGCCTGAGCAGTAGTTGACAAAATTGCAGTAGCAATAAGCGCCGGCCCTTCCTCAGCCTTGGCTTCTTGTTCAGGCGGATAGTCGAACAAGCTAGGGCGAGTGGCGCAGTGGAACTTGAAGCTCGGAATCTCAAGGTCATGATCGAGACCGATTATGGAGGTGGGCGAGAAGCTGAGCGACAGGAAATGGGTAAGAGGGAACCAATACCAATATTGGGTGAAGACTGCCATGCCAACAATGCCCGCCATGTTGAGGTTTCCTGTCTGGGTCTGAAGGCCGATAGTGCAGTTCCGGCCGCCAGCATCGATGATTCCGAGGGCAATGGCAGCACCAAACTTGGTCATAGCATCTTCGTGTCGGTCGCCAACGACCTTCCGTAAAGTAGTGCGAATAGCAGCAACCTTGGGATTCATTGTCTCGTTCTGTTGAATCATGATCATAGCGAGAGAGATTAAAGCACCCTGGCGGACGAAGTCGGTGGGATCCTTCATCATCGGCTCCAGAAGATCAATGGCTTCATCAAGGCCAGTACCAGCGCAGGAAATGCCAAGCGCCATAGCAGAGCCATAACGGACATGAGGATTGTAAGACTCTGACAAGAGCTCAACCATTCGGGGAACGCTGCCAGGCTTCCGGAAGAGAATGAAGCCCAAACTCATCACGGCAACACGGCGAACATCATCATTCACATCGCTCACGGCAATATGGAGTAGCTTTCGAACAGCCTTATTGCTGCCTGTTCCGCAGTAAGCCATGGCGACCGTCATTACACCGCCGTATCGGAGGGTTGGGTCAGGATCACCGAGAAGACCCTCAATCATGATATCGGCCCCTTCCTGGCGCCCAAACATGATAAGGGCCATGCCGATAGCAATACCTCGAACAATCTTCTCGTGGTTTGTCTCATGGGCGTAGGTGATCATGACTTCGAGAGTTTTGACATTGCCAGTGCCGAGCATGATGAGGCCCATGGCAATACCAACAGCCTCACCATTGAGTGCAGAGTCAGTGAAAAGTACGCTCTTTAGGTTGTCAAAGATTTCCTCTGACCCTGTAGCCATTCCTGCAATACCGAGGCCCAGGGCGCCACCGTGTTGGATCACTTCTTCTTCAGCTTGAACGAACTGGGTCTTGAGGTAATCCAAGGCACCAGCACCATGGTTCGCGTGAATTAAACCGTACGCGAAAAGGGCACCTCCTTGGCTGAATACCGAGCCGCTACTGCCGCTGCGGGGAAGGTATGGCTCGAGGAGCTTTTGGGATTGAGAAATGTTGCCACGGTGGATGACGCCAAGGGCAGCAGTGGCCGTGAACTTGGACCAATTGACAGCCTTTCCTAGCCACTCAAGGTTGTCACGGAAGAATTTGTCGTTGGTAGTGCCTTGGTTCATGAAAGCATTGGCGAAGGTAAGGGCGGTGTGAAAGATGGAATTACGGCCTTCCAAGCTGTCTCGAACTTTGTTGAGAATAGCAATATCAGTGCGGTTGTTGCGGTAGAGGAATTCAAGGTTGAGTTGAATTGTTTTGCTACCATCCAGGATTGAACGAATGTTGCGATAAGCCTTGGTAGATTCCTCAGGGATAGCCTCGTCTGATACGTTCTGGTCTCCCAGCAATGCAGTGTTTTCAGCAGCGCTTGTCTCAGCTCCCGCTTCTTCAGAGGGCTGGCCTTGTGCCTCAGGCTTTTCGGCGGGAAGAGCCTTGATCACTTTACCAAGGAATTCTTGAGTGCTGTTGTCGTACATATCGAAGGCGATTTGGTAGGCAATTGCAAGCGACTCGCGGTCACCGTTATCTACAAGCTTCTTGAGCATAGTGGTGGCCTCGTCGTCGGCATCGAGGTAGACCACACATCTCGAGATGGCGAAGTAGTCGGGGTTCGGAATATCGTTCAAGAGATCAAGAATGAGCCGAAGCATCCTTGTGCGAAGGCTTCGTTCCTGGACAATATCTAGACATATGCTCAATGCGTACTCCATGAGCTCCTCAGTCGCAGTTGGCGTAGAGTCGGCCGTTTTGGACTTTGACTTGGCCTCATCCTCGCTAGCACGTTTGATAACATGACGAAGAATATCCAGATTCTTGGCCTCAATGGCAATACCGACAACCTGGCGGTATTTGCGTTCCTTTAGACAATTCTCGAAGAGCCGCTCAATGACACGTTGGAGTGCGTCCTGAGTAGCTTGGTCGGGCAGTGGAGCTATAGAGCCAGAACGACCATCCTTGATAGTCTGCTGAAAGCTGGGGTCAAGAATTGTATTATCGGTCGAGTCGCGCGATAGGAGCGACTTGGAAGGAAGCGTGGTGCGAGAGAAAGGCGTCGTGGGAGAGATGAGCGAGGCACTGTTAATCGAGTCGGTTGCAAATGAACTAGCCAAGAGGGGGATCGCTGTATCAAGTCTAGTAGATTTGGGCTGGTCCTGGGCAGTCGAGGAAACGGCGATGTACTGGTCCACGCACTTCGAGATGATGGTTTCTTCAAATTCACTGGGGTTTTCGAGTTTGAAGAGGTCTCCCGCAGCGAGAGCGAAGGTCATGCTTTCGCTATACGCCTGCAGGTGATAGTACGTCTTGGACAGCACGAGAGCTGCAAGCTGGCGTTGGGGAAACTTCTCATCCTCGTATAAAGCCTCGCTGTTGACAAGACTTTGTTAGATGTCTAGCGAAGCTCGGGTGGCTAAGGGAACATACATTTGACTCAGGGCGCCAGCAACCTCAATCCAGACTGTATCAATGTCGTCGTTCAGCGTCTGAAGAGCAAAAACCTGTAGCTCAGGCTCCTCATCGGCGAGAAACCCAAGAACTCCCGTTGCGGATACGAGGGCAGGCATATTTGGATCTTGGGTCTAGGCGTGGTTCGAGAAGAATTCGTGGAGACGTGTTCTGACCGTCGTTGGATCGTCTCTCGAATCAACGCGATTTGGACAGATAGAAATAGAAATAGAAATTATGGGGATGGGTCGCAGGTAGATGGGAATTACAGATGAGGGGGCGCGGAGGCGATGGTGATTGTTGGACAGAGTGGTGATGAGGTAAAATGAAAAGACCAACAACAGCTGGGGCCAGGGGCAGCGACTCGAAGTCCACGTCAGGCAGAGCTTGCCTGGCGCTGTAGACCCACTTTAATAGCTGCATGTTCTTGTTCCCCCAACTTGAAAAAATAAACCTTGCCTACTCCGTACTCCGTGTGCTTTGTTGCATACCAGCTGATGGTACCTTGAATAGTCTTTTATGTAGGTACTGATACATATAACCAGGAACACCACAAAGGCTGTAACCCGTCTAAGCTGCTTCAATTATGCGAAATGATAGGGCGAAAAACTCGGGCATACATGGTAAAATTGATGAGATGGTGCATAAAACACTTAAACAAGAGGTCACAATTGATATATTGCACTCAATCCCGCCTGGCTGCCTATAGATGAAAGTGTTTTTATCTTTTATTATCCAACAATCTGCAATTTCGACAGAGCAAGCAAACTACGGTAGACCTGAGAAACCTGATAGCATTATGTCAGCATCATTCTGACTGTTTAGGCTACATTTGTTGAATTGAGGGTACATTTCCCCTTGTACTGATACAACCATAGACAAATCCCCAAGGCTGCTCTTGCGTTGATAATTTCTCCTCGACGAAAAAAAAAGCCCAAACTTGAGGGCAAGAAACCCAGTTGTCCCTGACGTAGTACGACAACGAAGCCTTCCCATACCAGCCTACATTTCTCTAGCCTTGACAGAAGCAAAGTCATGCCCGGTAGCTAGACGGAACCGCGCCCTCTCACTACGCCTTTCGCTCTTTTCTCGAGCGCCTTTCCAACCAACTAATTACGTGGCCTCCTGTCGCTTCTCGATCCGCGACAGTTTCACGACAAACACCTAAACCTTCAATCGTGATTTTTCAAGAAATCTCGGAATGAGAGGCTTTCCGAACTTAAGCGTAATCGTCACTCCGAATACCACCGATAGCCAGGTTTAATTGTCGACATACGCGATTTGATTGGCGTTCGCATCATAACACGAAGCTCTCGCATTACTGTTCGTTGATTCACCAATGTCCACGCTGCTCCTCTCTATGTTTCCACCCTCAAATTCCTTACTGAGATCGCAGGATTGGGCATAACTCATCATAATAAAGAGACGATAGTGAAGACAACGCGCCCAGTCGCGACATCTTATAGCCTTTTGCTAAGGCGTCAGTCGGCAAGGACAAGTTGTCGGACCAGATACCTCGCGATCTGTATATTTGCACAAACGGACAAACGAACACGGATACGCACATAGATATCGGCGCCTATTGGCGGCTACCCAACTCCACCTGTTCGGCGGTATTCCATCTCGACATACCTCGAAGACTCGAGTCTAATTGTGATAGCCCTTTCCAATCCTTGCATGTCCATGGACTGAGTAGTCGTGGACACCGCTCCATTTATCATGGATTTACGAGGAATTCTTAACACCGCGGATATCGGCGGCGGTGAACGACGACCAGCTGTAACTCCTGCAAGGCCCAGCCAGCCTCCCAATCCAGCGCCATACGGCCAGCGCCAGGCAGCATCGCCGTCAACGCCGATTCAAGGAAAGCCTTCGTTTCCTTACGAGTTTGCGCAACATACCCCCCATGGATCTCCAGGGCAGCCGCCTCAGGAGTACCCCGGGGGACGTCATCCCTCGGTATCTTATCCACCACCGCACTCTCCATACCAGCAACAACCGCCGCCGCTAAGTGCTTACCCCTCTGGTCGGCCTTCAAACCCTCCCCTCCCTCCTTCCAATGTGGGCGATGTCAGGTCTCCTAGTACGACGCCTGGCCCCGGTATGGTGCCTGGACATCCTGGAGCTGGTTATCGCCATTTATCAACCGGGCCTCCTGGCGGTGGTGCCCCTGGTTATTTTACTGGCCAGCCTGAGGTTGCCAGTCCAGTGCAGCAGGCGCAATACCAAAACCACGGCCCATACCCACCTCGTGATTCTTATCCTCAGTCATCTGGCAGCTCCATTTCTCAGGGCCCTCTTATGCAACCCCCGTCCATGCCGCAAACACCATCTGTTGCCATTGCGGGCAATTCTCAGTACGCTCACCAACGATCACAGTCGTCACACTCCGCTTCTACCTCGACGCCGACATCAGCTCAAGCTGTACACCCCCCTCCTGGCTCTGCGCAGTTTCCTCTAGGAAGTCCCATCGCATCTTCCCAGCAGCCTCCCTTTCCCAGACACCAGTCACAGCCTCCCACTCCTCTGGGACCTCCCGAAACTCGGCAAGCTTCCGTCCCAGCCTCGTATCCGCTCCCGGGCAGTCCTTACCAAAAACGAATGACTCCCTCCGCGCAACCGTTTCCTCAGCAAGTCCAGCCGTCCCCACCACAACCCCCACCACGGTTGCCTAGTAACAACAGTAGCCACGAGTCGCAACCTGATCTGTCTCACCGACCACCTCACCTCGACGGCGAGCGTGGTCGCACCATTAGTGTTAGCCCCAAGACTCGAGTCCCATTGTTGCCCGGAGCTGCTAACATGCGCTCCGGAACGCAACAGCCTGCAGCTGCTGTGCCTGCCGTTCCCAAAGCACAACCCCTGAACAGTGGGGAGAATGAAATTCGACGCCAGGCCACCTTGCCCCAGACTGTATCGCCACAGATGAATTTGACTACACCTGCGAAGCGAAAGTTTGATGCAGGAGATGAAGAGGCGACACATAGGGAGGTTCGCCACCGGAGCGCAGGGCCCAATGGCGGCACAGCGCAACGAACCCAGACGTCGGATCATTTGGCCTCTAGGTCACCCCTAAAACGACGTTTTAGACACCGGGAACCTCCGCTCTGGGCGCTGAACATGGCAGGCAGAAAACTTCGAAATGCCAATTACCAGCTTGTTAAGAAGCCCCCCCCTAGTGTTAATGGCAAGACAGAGAGTCGAGCGATTAGTCGGCACACATCACCAGAGGTGTCGCGGACTAGTATACAGCCGCACCATCCACAACCACAGCCACCGGCTATGCCCGCACCGGAAGCGCCCGATGCCATTCTTGGACCCTGGGAAGCTAGCATCCTAGGGACTCGTCCGTATGAGGAGGTCACAAAATATATAGCCGATTTCCTATTTTTCCACGTGGTCAAAAATCCAGACGCGGCCGAAATCGCGAGCCGCGGCATAGCGTTTGAGATTGAAGCCAAACTGGGAACCCTTATCGACAAGGATACCAACTGCCGAGTGTACCGGTCCATTGCTACAGAATGCATTCTTCAGGAGAATCATCGCGTGGCCTTCCGGAGTAGTATGTCGGAGGTAAGAAATCCGGGTGGCTTAAAGAGCGCGAATCTCAACGAGTTGTTGAAAACAAGTGACTGACAGATTGTTTCCTTTGTAGGCACAGCACAAGGGCTTAAACGAGTTTCTCAACAGCGTTGTGGTCCAAACGGACCCCCGAAACCCGAGCAATGCCTCGTCACCAACGCCACGGATCCAAGTCCACTATAAGCACCGTCGTGAAGTAGACCGGTATTTTGAACTCCCAACTTCCGCGGTCATGGATCGAATGCCTGAGTGCGTGCGGTCTCTCATTCCTTCGAAGCACTCGGTGAAGGTTCGCGTGACTTACGATCAACGTACTGGTGATGTCTTGGCCAAGATTGTCAAAGCTCGAGTTGCCGATCTTAGCTTTCACCTACCCAGCTCCCCGGTCGATTGTCGGCTCAGCATCAATCTGGAAATGGACTGGGAAGGTTCGGTAGCCGAACTCGAGTCTGTTGGCACTAGCAACCGAGGCGACACAAACTACGAACGTAATAAGGACCGATTGAGTTACGCCCAGGGCCATTATCAAATTGACCTTACACAGGTAACGGTTCCGACAGCAGGATCTACGGTAAGTTTTGGCGACTGTTCGTTAACCGTGATAAGATACAAAGACGCTGATATGTCAAAGCAGAACAAAGCAGAAAAAGAACACGAGTTGGAGATAGAATTGGCACCGGGCATTCTCATTGAGCAGGGCCGCAAGGCTATCAATGGCGAACATAACATGTACCGGGAGTTGGTAGAGGCGCTGGTTGATAATATTCGGGTTTTGGCAAGGAAGACTGGTGAAATCACGGGATAGTGACTTTATATTGCTATGAAAGCGAACGGTTTATTCGTTGCTCTTTTGATTTTGTTTACTCGGGATGCTTTTGTTCCTATTTGGAGTCGGGAGTCGGTTTTTTTTTTTTGGTCACTTACTTGTACATTGTTTAAATACTGCCCTTTTTTCTTTTGGGGGAAGGGGCAGACTTTCTCTAGGTGGCCTAGGGACTGGGTTTTGTAGCCATTGGGTAGATGCCTCAACGCTGCCACTGTGTCTCGTCTTGCTTGTTTTCGTATCCTTATCCCAGCCAGCGAATATGTATAAATGCCTCTCTTTTTTTCAAGAAAAAGTTTTCGACAATTTGAGAATAAGATTATGAAAAACGAATGGTTATTCGAGCCTCGAACATCATGCATTATTAAGACAGCGGCGGCACTATTAATACAGAAGAAGCCTTATGGCCAGCCATTGGAGATCTATTTGTAAAGCGCCTACTCCGTACGAGAACTAATATGGTTTATGCCCAAAAGGGATTTGAAACGGATGGGGTTGTGGGCTGTGGTGTGGAACGAAGCGAGGCTGAGCACCTGGTCGGAAGGCGATAACTGCTGCGCCATGAATTTTAACGTCGAGATATCTCGAAGTGCCAAGAGCACTTGCTTTATTGGTATTTTAATACGGAGTGCTAACATGATGCAAACGGCTCCAATCTTGAGCGTCAAAGCAGATTGGTGCACCAACAAGAGTGGTGTCGAGGTCTAATGCAAGCGCTTTTGGCTAAGGTTCGTCAAAGGGGTGGTGCATACGGAGTACAGTATGCTACATTCCTTTGAGGAACGAAGATTGGAGGGAAGGGATTGAGCCGGGTCCTCCGTTTCAAAGAAGCGAACACGTCTTTGGTGCTCCATAGTTCCCCACCACTCCGTATCATCTGACACAGGCGGTTGGGGCATCTTGAGCAAGTCTCAAAGCTGTGACTTATGGAAGGCCAAGAGAACAAACTTAAAGATACTGTAGAAAACGGGCAAGATCATTGGAAGAGAGAGAGAGGGGGGGGGGGGGGGGTTATCACGCCTATGCCAGTCATCGACAAGGCAAAACCCGCCCATTTCGCTCATCTTATCCGCCCCTGCCTGCCTCGCACTGCCTTACGCAACCACTAATGCTACTACGGAGTACTCTTCAGCTGACAGTACGGACTAGATAGTACTAAACAAAGCGGAACCCCTGTCATCATCTTTCTCCCAACCTCCAGATCCCTTGACATAATCCATCCCATCCATGCCAACCGAAGCACCCAAAAAAAAATACACAAGAACAAAGAGCTGAAGTGAAGAAACCAAATCGATTCTCCAGCACGTGTAATTCTTGTGCCCTTGCCGATCGTCCAGTGGTGTTCTTTTACCTAATATTCTTCTCCTCAATTCCAACACCAGGTGCTGCCACTGCCACCCACTGCCACCCACTGCCACCCACTGCCACTGCCACCACTGCGTCGTATCATGGTATTGTTAATCGTCATTCCTCCTCTGGTCCCCATTCCAACTTCGACCATTGGCCTGCGTGCCTTTTATCCCTTTTAGCTCCAATTCCTTCTTTTCATACTTTCTTTACCTCTTGCTCCTCCTTTCGGGTCCTTCCAGTGTGTTATAGTAGGTGCTGAGACAACAGCCCTCACTTGTGTCTTGAACCCGGCCTGTTGTATCGATCACCATAATCCCGCTCCCGACCGACAAGCCGACATTGTCGTTTTGCAAATCTCGATTACGTTAGGCCCATCATCGTCAACGCCATCCGCATCGTCCACCTATTCAAATCGAGTCCATCCCTGTATACCTACCAGAACTGTCACCTTCGAGCCAATGCCCGTGATGGGCGCAACATACCCTTAACGTCCCATCATACGGCTCCTTGAACGTCTGTCCCCGACCTTGGCTAGGCTCCTTCTCAACTCTACTGCACACCGAAGAAGCATTCACCATGTATATATACTCAAAGCTTGCAACATTCTCGCATGCACATACTCCGAGCGGATCGCATTTGGTCCGCCGTCAGCAGTCCAATAAGTCATTGGTCACTTTGGTGGTGCGTTGCTCTATCTAATTCCCGAGCCCCATATTCAAATTAATGGGACTAATTTCTCTTTCAGGTGATCGCATCCCTAATCGGGATTGTTTTAGGAGTATCTCTTGTCTACTGCTTTCTCAAAGGCATCCGTGCACGGCATAAAACACCGAAATATATACCTACAGCTTTCCTAAAGCGCTTATGGACGAATTGGGATGTAGCCAAGGGAAGCTACTCGCACGCTCGTCAAGATGAAAATGTTGATGGTCCTAGGGCGACAAGGAGAGGCCGGGGCAATCGTTCGAGTTCAACAACACAGGGTGGTGGGCTGTCCAGTGGTGGACAGACGGTGGCGGTAGACTCCCAAGTCGACCGCAACACATCAGTTCGATCTGTCATGACGTTACCCGCATATCGGCCGCAACCATCACACAACGAGCGAGTCCTTGGGCGTGAGGGCGAACGTGATGGTATTGACGTCGTTGTCGAAATGCCTACGGCTGAGGACGCCGAGGCCTTGCGCGAGAATGAGATGGAATCACTCTATCAGATCCGCCTAGCTCGACGACAAGAGATTGCCGAGCGGGAGGAACGACGCCGCCTGAGGCGAGAGGCGAGAGAACGCAATGACGTCGTTGCTTTGCAACAGCTTCGGGTCGAGGCGCGAGCCGCTAGCAACAATAGCCTCGTTGAGGAATTGAGGCGTGATCACGAGCGCATCAAGGAGGAGCGAACTCGAGCCGTCTCAGCCGTCTCGTACGGCGATCTCGGGGTGGCACGACACGACGGTACTCGCCTACGCGCCAACAGCACCGAGAGCGAGCGTATTGGTTTGCTGTCCGACAGCGCAAGCATTGCCGCCACATCTACCCATCGACGGAACAGGAGCAGTTCGGTCCTGAGTGTAGATAGTGACCTAGCGTCTCCGGGACTCGCTACTCGATCCCGCACGAGTTCGCGCGCTGATACAGGTCGACCTTCCATAAGCGGCACCCGTGCAGGATCTAGCCCGGAACTAGTCGAAGCCGATGTTGGCGATACCAGTATGCCCGCGCACGAGCCGCCGGGCTATGAAGACGTATCCCTCGACAATGATGACTTTACCCAGGCGCATGCGACAAGTGTTCAAAACGGGCCGCCGCCCGACTATCCCGGTGGCACAGCTCATTCCCCGGACCAGCAGTCCAATAGCCCACCGGATACAGAATCTCCGGAGACCGAAGAAAGAGGCCGGCGAATTTCAAGGCCCGGCGTCGATGGAGTTGCGCCACAATTACCGAGTCTCAGATTAACTCGCCTGCCGCAAATTGTCATTGAACCAGAGGATGTCCCAAGGCGTTGAATGCGCCACTTCCCTCGACCGATTATTGCCCTTTCCACACCTACTCTCTATTCATCATCTCACGATTGTTGCTTCGCAATACTAGGCCTCTAACTTATATCAACCACCCCCCTCCTTCTCAAACGACCTCACCATCATAATGCATGGGCTTCCACCATCCCACCTTGGCTTTATCATTTCTTGTCATCATTTTTCTTTCTTTTTCACTGATTGAGTTGGCCATTGTATAGACAGCATTGGGCTTGGGCTTGGACGGAGTATGAAATTCACATGAGCTATGATCAAGCAAGAGCAAGATGTTTGTTTGGCGGCGTCCACGGATTGTTATTTAAACTCTCATTTTGGCTACTCTCTGTCTATAATTTGACTTTTTTCAACTTAACCGAGTTTGGCGCAATACTATTGCTCATGGCATGCGATGTACCCCGTAAAGCTTAAAGTGAGAATTCAAATCAGCAGCAGGCAAGGTTGAGTTATCTAAACTACAGAGTAATTTGTGCTGAGGCTTTTACGTGTACAAGTACAAAGTACGCATTGCTTTCATAATGGAAAAGGATGGCTTACTCACCTTAGCAACAACCTTAACTAAGCCTTACAAACGGGTGGGTATGTGGGGCCAGCTCCACTGGCTGAATCGTTGGCTTCGTACTTGTACAAGTCCGTGTAGTAAGAAATCCTCGAGCCCCCCTCCCCTCTCCCTCTCCCTCTCCCTCTCTCGCCTTGGCTCAAGGGGAGTTCCATCAGATCGAAACACCCAACATCCCAACCATTCGCTTGAAACAATATCGTCGGAAAAAATTGTAGGATTGGGATCTGCCGCCGGGTATTAAGACGTACTTGTACTTTTTGTGACTTTTACCGACGATAAACTTGTAAATTCGCCATTCCATTCGACATGATAGGTTGTCGAGGGTCTGAGGTTTGTCAACTTATCATAAACTAGTTTACGGAGCACGGGTTTTTGTCTAGCCCTCAAGAGTCGTCTGGGGTCATCTTACGAGGTATCTTCTACCCAATAGACATGGGGTATTAACATGATGCAATGACCTCGTGGTGGTGGTATATATATTATCCTGGCCGTGCATGCCACCACGCTGGTCCCCGTGCTGTATAATCAAACTCGGATCCTGCCTCATCAGCGCCCCCGATCACGGGCAATAAAACAAACAGGAGGTGGCCGAAAATGAAATAAAAAAGGAATACTCCGTACGTACTAATGAAATGAGGAAAATCAATACTCCGTAAGCGTACGGAGTACGTGTACTTGTAACGCCGAAGGGCTCCTCCTTTACTGTTTCGATTGTCCCGAGATCGATCCACAAGGCTCCTCTTTCATTCCACACACTACGGAGTGTGGCCCATTTGTCACAGCTTACACATTTACAATCCTATTCAGCAAATCATCAGTCATAGCTTTGTCCATCACAATTGTGCATTTGCCCTCGGGGGATAACGCCAACCCCCTCTGTTTGGTAATTGGAAGACGTCGAAGTCTTCACTCGGACCTCGAAGATTAAGCAAGCAATGGATGCATTGAAGCCCAGCATCAATACAGATGCTCAGTACTCTTTTAGCCCTCCAGGAGCGAGGAGGGGTTCAAGGAGGGAAGGGGAAAGTCATTCAAGCAGATGGTAATTGGAATACTTGGTACTACAAGTTAAATGGAGCTAATGTGGGGCTTACTTGTCTCTTTTGAAAATACGTACTCCGTGTAGTAGCCAGCCAGAGCCCACAAAAATGTCGTCAACACACCATAACCGCCTGTACAAGTACACGCCCCTCCCGCAAGCACCATGGGAAAAGTTGCAGATACCAACAAGTCCGTATCCCGCAACCGGCCTAGCTCCAGGTCCCGTCATAGAAACAAGATACGGACAAGATACTTTTCGGAGAATCTCATATGGAGTACACGTATTAGCTGGGCATGACAAAATGTTACCAAACCTGGCCAGCCATCCCCCCCCCCTCTCCCCCCACCTTGATGCCCCACCTTCTACATGTAGTATATATTCAGTCCATGACCTCCCTTCTTCCTCACCTGTCGTCGATACCCCAATTCATTTCCTCATCATCACCACTGTTAATTTTTTCTTTTCCTCTCTTTCAGTTGATACCCCCCTCTCATACTATTTACGATGGCCCCCAAGATCGCAATCGTCTACGTAAGTGCACAATTGTCTTTCGCATGCCTCTCATAGAGCTTTTGTGCGATGGTGCTCACTGCTTGCTACCTGCATTGGCTTGTCTGTTGCGGTCAATCTCTTGTCGAGCCTATGCTGACCTTGTTTCATAGTACTCCATGTACGGCCATATCCGCCAAATAGCGGAGGCTGAGAAGAAGGGAATTGAGAAGGCCGGTGTCCAGGTCGACATCTTCCAGTAAGTTGAAGTGCCCCATTCCTCCGGGAAAGCAACCTTTATTTTTCCTACCGTGCGCCACCTGGCAATGTACTCACACAACTAAACGTTAACAGGATTCCCGAGACACTCCCTCAGGAGGTCCTTACCAAGATGTATGCGCCTGCTAAGCCCACCGATATCCCCGTCCTCGAAAGTCCCGAGGCACTCAAGGAGTACGATGCCTTCCTCTTCGGCATCCCCACACGCTTCGGAAACTTCCCGGCCCAGTGGAAGGCCTTCTGGGACCAGACCGGCGGTATCTGGGCTTCCGGAGGCTACTGGGGTAAGCTCGGCGGTCTCTTCGTCTCCACCGGAACCCCCGGTGGTGGTCAGGAGTCCACGGCCCTTGCCGCCATGTCCACTCTTGCCCACCACGGCATCATCTACGTGCCCCTCGGCTACGCCAAGACCTTCAAGCAGGTGACCAACCTCGAGGAGGTTCACGGTGGTTCTCCCTGGGGTGCCGGTACCTTTGCCGGCGCCGACGGCTCGCGCCAGCCCTCGGCTCTCGAGCTCGAGATTGCCACTCTCCAGGGCGAGGCCTTTGCCCAGACGGTTGCCAAGCATTTCGGTTGACTGCATGATCGGCAAGCTTCCTCTTCTGACGCTGTGTCGGCGGGAACTACTCCTGCCGTCACTGCTGCGACGGAGAAAGGGGGACAAGGGACGCACAAGAAAGACACGAGGCAGGGGGCTGACCATTCTTCTCGTCCAGTGGCTCGGGAAGAAGACAGTGAGTCTGGACCGTGTGGCCTGCCTCCGAAATGTGTGATACTGTGAATGACTTCAATGGACAAGGGAAATGAATTAGAACATGGCAAACTTTACATGATTTGGCTTTTAGAGAGAGCAGACGTTAATATACACCACATGATTACTCACTATTCGATATTTCGTGTTTTGTTGTTTGAATGAATCTTGACATTATTTTCTTATTCTTTTGTCTCGACCCTCGAAATTTCATTGATGTTGACAAAAGTCGGCACGGTTAGCAACATAACTTGAGAGAGCCATAGCAAATACGACCCCCAAGTTCTGGCCATTCTGGAAGGATATGAACAGGCAATGGCATTTTTCTAAAAGTGTGTGTGTGTGTGTGTGTGCATTCCAATCTCCCCAAGGACCAACAAAGGCAAATATCGAAGCTATCTAGTCCTCTATGCCCTCCTTCTCACAGTCCGTCTTCACGGCGACTTCGCCCCTGACAATCTCAACCACGGAGACAAGTGGGAGAATGAGCATCAGAATCGACAGAAGTTGGCCAAAACTCCAAGCCTTTTCGCCCTCGTCACTCAAGGTCACACTCGGACTCCCGAAAGCCTGCGACAAGAGAACGACGCGGATGGCAGCGCCAGCAGCGATGCCAGCCATCAACACAAGGCCCACGAGCTGAACAATCTTGTAGAATCGCTGGGACCGGCTCTGAAGGTACCACGTAGCGAGGCCAAAGACGGCGCAGTTCCCGGCGATGACGGCAATGGTACCGGCGACGGAAAGCGCCGCGTTGGAAGCGGATTCGGCGCCGTCGACGGACCAGACGCAGGCAATGGGGACGGCCCGGGAGCCCAGACCGACGAGCGTGGCGCGAAGGACAAAAATGCCGTACGTGCATCCGAGCACGAGATTTGCAAACATGAGGGCCTGTCTGAGCCATCGCAGCACGGGATCCCTCTTATACTCGCGTACGAGGGCCAGCAGCGTGGCGTTGTGCACGGCGGTGGACAAGAGCGATAACATCCAGATGATGAAGAAGTGATAGGGCACGAGGATGTTGATTTGGGCTAGACCGACGGATTGGATTCCTATGCCTGTGAGGATCTGTTGGTCCGAGTACGAGGATAGGAGCTTTCGGCGGATGGCGCTGGGACGGGGGGATTTGAGGTCCGTTAGGATTATGGAGGCGGAGAGGACGAGGGCTATTACGGCTGTTATGATGAAGGAGAGGAGGACCTGGACTTGTTAGCTTTTTTTTTTAGCCTTTGGGATATTGGCGATGATGGGAGTTAGGGGGACGTACGCCGGCGCCAGCTATACCCGGGTCACTTTTCACCGACGGTGAGATTGTACAATCTGCAGGTGCGAAGAGCATTTTTGTCTTCGGTCTTCGGTCTTCTTTCTTTCAGTTTCCTCTTTAGAAGAGTCTTTTTTTTTTTGGGGGGGGGGGGGGGGGGGGGGGGGGGGGGGGGTTTTTTTTTGGGGTTCAAGGTGCCAGCCCCGAACGAAAAAAAAAGCAACCCTGCAAGTCCAA
>JADHKT010000063.1:89327-122243 GCA_019925285.1 Graphium sp. VPRI43844
GCCCCCCCCCCGCCCCCCCCCCCCCCCCCCCCCCCCCCCCCCCCCCCCCCCCCCCCCCCCCCCCCCCGCCCCCCCCCGCCCCCCCCCCCCCCCCCCCCCCCCCCCCCCCCCCCCCCCCCCCCCCCCCCCCCCCCCCCCCCGGCCCCAGTGTCTTGTTGGGCTTCAAGGTGCCAGCACCGAAAGATACAAACTCGAACGCTGCAAGAGCACTTTCGCCTGAAAGATATCAAGAGAAACTCGAAAAGAAAACAACGGTAACAAAAGAAAAAAAAAAGAGTTGTGAAATAATCACCCTAAAAAGGATACGAAGTGAATGGACAGTACAGTAAAGTAAAGATCCTTAAATGCGAGAAAAAAAATAAAAAAGGCAGACGAAGCTTCTCTTATTCAAACCGCCCCCCCCCCCCTTACTCGACGATAGTTTAACAGCCTGTAAGACGGCGCTTAAAACACAGTCCTTGTACGTGTAAGTTATCTTTTCAGACAATGAACGGGAAACAAAAGAACGTGGCGGGGGGAAAGACAAAAACCATATCACGATTTCTTCCCAAACAAAGAACCAGATGTTTCTGCAGCAAGTTATTTTTCTCCCCTTTATGCCAAGCTTTTTTGTCCTCCCTAGTCAGGAATTGAATTGATTGGCCATGGATTGATCGAGCATACGGTCGATATATTGGGATTGCATTCTTACTGGGGAATGATGTGGTCGTGGTACCATGTCGCAAAGAAGAAAGACGAATGATAGGATTCTGTGCTTCTAAATATGAAACGAGGGGTCGTCCCACACGCACGTCCTCTCTCTCTCTTCTTTCTTGGGAGTTTCCGTGAAGAGTTGCTTAAAATAGCTACAAGTAATAAACTAGTAATAATTAACGTATTGGAGTACTCCGTACCGTATTGTTGGATTTTACTAAAGTAAAGTAAAAAGAGGTTTGTTTATTGGGTTTATCCAATAGGAATCGTCCCATCACCCCAACGGAGAAGAACGAACAGGTTGAGGCTCAGCAGTTCTCTGTCTGAATGACTGCCATCAACTTGCGATTGGACGCCTCGCCTCGGGCTCCCGTTTCTTTTTCTTTCCTTATTTCGATCTCTGGTGTTTTAGGGGGTGGCTGGATGGATGGACAAACGGAGCGTACAAGTACGGAGCTGGCCAGGCCAGGGAGGGGTTGGGAGCAGGGAAGAGGCAGATCAGTTGTTTCTTCTTTTTGTGAACTCCATCGCAGTCCTATTCTAGCATCCCAAATCCCCCAACCTCGTTCTTTTAACCTTCTGGCCCTGTCCCTGTCCCTGTCCCTGTCCCTGTCCCTACAAATGGCCAGGGTCGCTAAACCAAAAGTGCAGAAGTGGGAGTGGAAAGAATTCCAGCGTCAATTCCAAACAGGCCGTGCTGGTCTACGGAGTAGGCACACCTCTACGGCGTAAACTTTACACGCGCTTGTGCGGTAGGACAGAGCTCAATTTCAGCGGTAAAACGGTAGTTGGCGGTCGACGGGCCCGACGGGTAGATGAGATACCTGTTGAGATAGACTCCGGCAACCCTTCCGCGCCCTGCCCCTCACACTCTCTCGCTAGGCTTCACAATCCCCCAAGACTCGTTCTCAAAAAGAACCACACAACTCTTCGCACCCCCATGTTGATCTCTATCAAATACACGTAATACAAGTATAATGCTAACAAGATCTCCCCGCACGATGTTAAAACTACAAGTACTCCGTACACAATCGAGCCTGTCTGTCTTCTTTCCAAAATCGGGTGCGGAGGAAAATGCCCAAGAATATCCCCGGAAACAGACAGCCTCAAAATGTCACCCGTTGCTCTTCTCCCATACGGAGAGAGCAAAAGGGGAAGAACCAACCAGTAGAACTCCGTACAAAAGACCGAAATCCTTCCCGAAATCCTTCCCGGCCCGATCGGTCACCCGACCTTGTGTGTACTTGTATGGGGGAGTGAGCGATCGCTCGCGCGCGCGCACACACCAAAAGAATGGCATTGTGTTGCTAGCCCGAGTGGCTCGCACGCATGTCTGGGTCAGATCACCCAGATCACCTCTGGTCAAGAGGGGAAACGAAACAGCCGCAACAAGAGTATCAACAATTGACCCTCAGAGACAATAAAGACATCATCTGTGTCAGACAGTAGAGGCAGGATGGGGGCCAGGCAAGAAGGGAGTCGTGAGTCTTGAATCTCGGGTCTCTCCTTTGTTATCCACCAGTTCACTTCTGTCGTTTTTACTCCAATTTCTTTTCTTTTTCTTTCCCTTCCTCGAGGATCTTGTTTTTCAGGGAACAGTGGCAGCTTGTTCCGTCTCGGCCGTATTTTCTCCCCTCCTCTTTTGCTCTTTCGGTGGAAGAGGGGGGGAGGGGTGTTTCTCTGTTCGCTGTTTGCTGTTTGCTCTTTGCTGCTCGTTGCTCGGTCACTTTGCGTGCATCAAGAGTTAGTTTGCTTTGGTCTCGACTCAGCACGGCTCAGCACGGCTCAGCACGACGAATTGCATGCACGCTGCTTTCCCCCATCCCTCTCCGTGAAAAGGCGACTAGCAATACTCCAGCCCTCTCTCACACGAAACCCTCATTGAAACCCGAGTGCGAGATGTGAGAGTGAGAGTTCCCTCAAAAAAGGGACAAAAACAACTGACCTCCCTCCCCTCAGTTTCTAAAACAATCCCCAACATTTCTCTCATGTGTCATATTCTCGGGCTTTTTCTAAGATGTGATGGTCTCCTCAGCAAAAAGAAAAGAAAAGGTCTCAATCGGGACCGCCCTCGGTTAATTGCCCTGCAGCTGCACGAGCCAGCACCTTCAGGACTTGATTGTTGTCTGTCCACTACTTGTATGCACTATGCACTATGCCGCCCCAACCCCTATCATCGTTTCCCAATCCCGTCCATTTTCTATCTCTGCGAGAAATTCGTGTGCATGGAGAGTGTCGTGCAGATTCTCAAGAAAAAAGAAAGAAAAGGGAAACAGCAACGCCTTTCACAACAGAAAGAGAGTGTGTGCCTGTAGTGTGTGGCAAGCCAATTCGTCAGTTACTTGTACACTCAACCAGGACCCGAGACAGGAGTTGAGTTCGAGGACAGACTTGAGAGAAGAAAATGGTTGCACGATGTCTTGTCTTTTTTTCGAGAAGATACGTGTACTCCGTAATTACTCGCCAAAGCGTTTCCCGAGCACAATGGCCAGCCAGCCAGGCCTGCTTCATTAACTGATGACTTCGATGTTAGCTAATAACAGTGCACGCACGGGCGCGCGCGAGAGCAAACATATGCGTTGGAAGAAAAGCAACACCAATTAGTCGCGCGGTAGTCACCCTTTTACCGAATCGAAATTAACAGCTGTGAGGGGATTCAGCGTGAGCGTGCGCTTCAATAGCACTACAGAGTACGGAGTACCCAACTATCAAATGCAGGATTCAGTTGTAGAGGGGCAAAGGGTATTGATGCATCAAGTGCAAAACTATTGGACGGCAGAGTTTCGTTAGTTGACCCTTGGACAAGAAAAAATCGGGGGCGCCTAATGCACGCGGGAGATGAAGCGCACAAGAAAAGCAACAACACTGTACAAGTAGTAAATAGATCGAAGCAAGGTGTCGTCACATTGACGAGTCGAGAATGCCGTGATACTTGTACGTTTACTTGGTAGCCAACGAATTCGTCACCTTTATAATTAGGGGGCCGTGTTGAGGTGCACTGCAATGTGATACACAACGTCTGCTCCTGCGTCGCCCATCTCGCTTGTAGACCAAGCCCGATCAAAGCGGCGTGCAACAAGCATGCAGTAAGCATGCAGCAAGCCTACAGAGCAGTCGCAAACCCGAAACCAGGCGGCCAGCCTGTTGGAGGTTCCTCCATAATGCTTGCTGTTTCCAAACACTCCTCCTAAGTGCATGTAGTTTAAATAATCGTAGTTCGAGACGCCAGCTGTAAAAAGATCGATAGCACGGTTAGCACCGCACTAACTAGCAGGAGTTCATCGTTGTTCCTGGATCGAATTAGCTCATCGACGGCTCCAAGAGCAGTGCACAATATGTGTAATAGTGCATAGTGCACCCAGCTTTTAGCTTCGAGGGGCTGTACGTACTCCGTAAACAGGCTGTGCAGTTCTGAAGTTAATAGCACAAATGTGGAGATAGAGAGAGAGAATCATATCGCCAATCTTCCCCCCTCAATTTCCCAGGGGTGTGGTACCACCAAATTCCGGCCCAGTGTTCGTTAGAAGGCGGCTGGGTGGCTGCACCACCAGGGCCCAGACCAGGCCTGTGCCATTCAGCGAAAAGTGCAATTGGTATTATTCATGTGGACCGATCTGGCGGGCCTGGAGTCAATTGATTCGCTCAACTCGAGCATGGGTTTTTTTGGGGGGGGGGGGGGGGGCAGCTAGACCGCAATAACCTTGAACGCATTTCTACGCCCGAGAAATCGACATTTATCTGGCCTTCTCTGGAGACTGGATCCTCTGCATCGCTCCTAACTCCTGGATATGCGATGGGCTTTCAGGTAGCTAACTTCGGCCCGACACGCATACACGGCATTATGCAGAGCATAGACGCCGCCTTGGGTCTCTATTTTCTCTTCGGTAATTCCATGATGCCAAGCTTTGCTTCGAATGGCAACGGAACAGTCCAAACTCGCGAGTGATGTGGCGTACCTGATTGCCAAATGTTTTTTCGCGGATAGAAAGCCACACAACGCCCGGCCTGACTGAGGTAGGCGACTCTGTCCTCAGCTGTCAATGTGTTTGTAATGTCTCGGGTTGAAAACTCCAGCATCCGAGAAGGGTCTCCTTCGAGCCAGAAGGAAACTCTGTCCTGTTTTAGGGCAGCAAAGCGATCAACAAGGCGATGCGGAATAAAGAAAAATAACATGAAGGACGGGGCTGATTGAGTATTGAATGTTAGATGCCGGCAATTTTGTTGATTCCTGTGGTAATGTCCTTTTTGAGCCTCATTCGTCGAAGCTACTGCACGCATATACGCCGGGTCGGCATGCTAGCCAATATTAGTTGATGTTGAGCACCGTGGTGGGTGCCTGTACCCCGTAGGCCTTTTAATTCTATTATTATTGCTGGGGCCAGAAGAAAGAAAAGGGGTGGGAGATCGGTGCGTTTGTGAACCATCAGAGCTCGGTTGCAGATGTGGTTTACGAAAATGGACTCCATATCTGCAGCATGGTGGATCCCGAGTTGTTAAGTTCAGACTTGTCTCATGCATTCGGAGTGCTTTCTCAAAGTATGGAGCAGGGTCGGAAACCTGGACCACACAAGACGGAGTAATATAGGTGCTCGCCCCTGCAGGACTGTTAATACAGAGTACGCGTACGAAGCTCCTCAATTTGGAGGGGAAACTAACGATGATAGTAACAATAGTGACGTTCATAGGAGGGCTTACCAAGTCGCTTGTATCCGCCCGCCCGCATGGCGCACCACATAAGTTGCGGTGATATAATAGCACCCTGTATATGGTGCACCTCTGTAACAAGGCTGGTGTCGCCCTGCCCAGGGGGACTGCGATATGCGGGTTTAGGACCTCCTTTTGGCAATATGCAACGCCCATGCAAGGTGCGGACATTGTGAGCCAATACAATATTATACCGTCTTGAAGCCCTCTAGGTTTCGGTTTGGCAGGTAACGTGACAGGCTCAATCTTGTCCATCCATCCATTGGATGAGCACATGAGCACGGATGAGACCATCACGACTCTGGGGCTCAAGTAAGTAGCGTCGGTGTTGCGGGTTGCGGTGACTTGACTGGAAATTGTATCGTCGTCATATTCTTGCCTTGTTTCTGTTTCTGGTCCACTCACACCTGCTAGAGTGAAGACCATAATAATACACGGCCGATATGGCCCAATGTGCCCTGCACTTGAGAGTTGAGATTGGTGATATGGATAAGGCGTTGTTGGAGGTGTTGCCTGCAAAGTTGGCTTGAGATCAATGGAGGCAGGCGCCATTTGAGGGTTTCAAAACTATTCTGATGTGTCTCGACTGCCCCTTCCCAATTTGGGTTGAATACTTGCCTTTTTGGACAGACAAAAGGGTATGCTTTCTTCATTGTGGAAGGTGCCCGCCCTCTCTTGATGATACGTAGTTTACATACGATACCTACTCCGTACAATACGCTCTTCCCCTTGCTCAATTCCGTAATAGACGCCCACTCAACGACCACAGCAAAGCCAGCAGTCATCTGAATTACTCCGTAGCACTCGTAAACTACCCCGTACGTTGTGAATCAGGGCTGGCCAGTGATAAACTAATACACTAACCTACGGAGTACTCCGAATGTATATATTTACTCCATAGTGTCTGTCCACCAGCCTTCTTCAGTTATTACCACCTCAAGGACCGTTTGGCGGCCCGGCTCCACCACCGTCATTGTCGACTGTTGGGGTCCCCTACGGAGTAGATTGGCTTTCGCCGTTCTCTTTAATTAAGAAGCCTGGTTTTATGGGGTTGTGGACTCTGGTTTTCTTTTCACACCCTACCCTGGGCTCTTTTCTAACGTCTTATCTTATTACTCCGTATTCTCGTACATTTGTCTACTCCGTACTTGTATTTCGTGGCTCCTCTTAGATGCGCTCGTAGCTTATTAACATCAGTTTGCCTGGACATGGCTCGAAACCGACTGGTACGGATTATGCAATGGCTGCGGTGTGCCACACAAGGCAAAAAGAGAACACGACGCCGCCAGTCACCGAACGCGTATCAATGCTTCGTGCATGCGGAACAGCCCTGTTTTGTTTCTGGTCTCTGCTCTTCCCGTCGGCTATCGTGCAAGTGCTGTGTTGCCTGCCCTCGAGCACACACACACACACACATACCCCCCACTGTCCATTGTCGAGACTTGTGTGGCTGGCTTTGATCGCTTCCCAGTTCATCGTTTGTTTGCTTCCTCACACGTACCATCTATTGCTCTCGACGTGAACTTCCCCTCTCGGCTGCCATTTCCCATCCGCTCATTGTTTCAAACCAACCCTGCATTTCGTCGGAGCTTCGAGTGTTCTTCCTGACCTAACTGACCTAACGATGAAAGATAAGACACCAACCAACTGTTCCACTCCCCCACATTTTTCTTATACACTGGCTGTTCTCACTTATTTTATTCTTTAATGCTTCCTCACCCCCTGCATAAAGCATTCCGTCTCATTGCCCCAATTTTTGCTTGCTGCCACTGTCCCTTCCACTGTTCCTTCCACTGTCCCGTCCCAGCAGCTTCCCAGCTTCCCAGCTTCCCACAAATCTTCCCGCACAGCTACTTCCTTAATTGGCTTTGTACCCCACACGCCCCCCTTTTTCTTCTTACCCCCCATAATAAACTGATACCCTTGGGGTTTTTTTTTTTTTCTTTTGACCCCCCCCCCCCCCCCCAAAACCAAGTCCCCCGCCTCTCTAATATTTTGTAGTACGGAGTATTAGTGTGTCAAACGGCCCATTCCCCCATTCCAGTTCCGTCAACTTTGCTGTACCATACTACACCACCCTTTTTCTTCTTGCCTGTTCATGTGTTGTGACGTGTGCTGCGTCTCGTCGTCCAGCATTATCGTCTTGATACACCTTCCTTTCCGTCTTCATCTTTCTCGTTTAATTGCTGCACCACCCTCGCTTGGTGGCCGACTCTCTCCTTTCTCCTGATCTGTTGCTTCTCCACGATACCACCACTGTAACCGATCCTCCTGCACCTCTTGTTTGGCGTCCATGCATCTGGATCCCAGACTACACCTATGGGGGTAGGCCCGCAGGAACTGGCTTGGAACCTTGACTGACGGATGGTCCCTGATTGATCCATTAAGTCTCTCGCCCCCTCTAATCTGGACCTGCCATCATCACGACTGAACTCCCACCCCATTTTCTTTATATTGTCTCCCTGCTGCTGCAGCTCGTTCCTTGACTCTTTCTCTCCCCCCCTTCCACTGTTTGTTCTTTCTCCCACCCATACCCCTCCATTGTTGGTCTTTCTTTCTTTCTTTTCTTCGCCTTTCTCTTGATTCTTCATTCTCTCCATTAAACTCGCTCCTTTTCCCCTTTGTTCCTTTTCCTCGATTCTTTTTTCAAGGTGGTTGTCCTTCACTCCTTCTCCTCTTTATTATTGTTTTATACCACTATATTCAGAGAACCCTTCCTATACTCGATCACCCGCCAATTTTTTTCTGGTCAGACGAGATCGACACCACCCGTCCCTCACCCACGCTCAGTCCTTCCGCCAAACCGGAAGATCTTATATACTCTCTGAAACCAACATCGTGGAAGCTTTCGACTATCGGCTTTATTGAATATCGCTCGGTAGCCATTATCCATTGAGGCTGTCACACAAAAGCTCCTTGAGATCCCCGAAATCTGATCAACGAGGGGCCAAAGGGTCTCAAGGTCTCAACCTCCAGTTACTACCTTTCGCCTTGTTGCAGAGGAACATCTACCTTACTCCTCGCCTAGTTATCCTTCACCCGTATCCTCGTCGTCTCCCCCATTTATTTGCAAAACGTTCTATAATCTTTATTGATTTTTCGCTTTCGACGACAAATATTCGCCAAGATGGCAACCTCAATTGTTGCCCCCGTTCCGTCAGTGCCCTCTGACACTCCTCCGTGCTCTTCTCTACACTACAGCCCCAGTGCTGTGGAACCTCCGGTAAAGCGCCGTGCGCTCAAGGACCGACGAGAGGAGACAGATGGATCGGGCTTTAGCTTTCCTTTCGAGAAGCTCCCAGCCGAATTGCGCCATGAAATCTACTCACAACTTGACTATCGCTCCCTCATTTCTCTGACTCAAGTCAACAAATATTTCCACCAGACAGTCGACCCTCAGATGGCCCACCCTGCCGACAAATTCGCCTTCGTCATGCATGCCGAGAACTTTTATAGCAAGCATTTCCCAGGATTTGTTAATAACCAGGAACACCCCGGTAATTTTGCCTGCTACATCTGTCACCGCGTTCGGGGCCCAGGTCTTTTCGACGCCGAACAACCGCACAGCATTTACCTCGATGTGCCTGGAAGCACTCTCGACGATGCGGTTGAGCATGGCAAACCTGCAAGTGAGGCGTCGAAGAAGGATGAGGCAGAAAAAGCAGGAAAGGAAGAAAAGGACCGTCCCGAGACAGTCGAGCCGAAGGATGGCGAGCCCAAGACTTCTGTTGGTGATGTGCCTGCAAATGAGTCGACCAAGAAAATCATCACACCTGTAACCACAGCCACGAGCCTTGGACTGAAACCGCTCGAGGGGATTCGACGCCGGATCCAGGTGACGCTACGCCGATTCTGTATCGATTGCGGGGTCCAGAAGGGTCTACACAACCCGGGCGACCTCCTAATTACCAAACTTCGCCAGGAACTTTGGGTCTGCGACTGCCGGAAGGTATTACCAAAGCCCGAGTGCCTCAAATGCCCAGACTGCAACAGCGATTGCCCCCTCCGTGCGAAGGGAAAACCCTAACGCCCGCCTTCGACACTGTCTCTCCTTCGCCTTTACTTCATCTTGCTTTCACGTGTCCTCTTCTTTGCATCCAATTCCTTGTCCTTCTTTTCATATCATTTTTTTTTCTTTTTTTTCAGTTTGAGCACCATGGCAATCTCCAGAGGATACCCCGACCGGTGGCCAGGGCAAACAGTCCTCGAGGGCATTTGCATCACTTTTTAATTTTGGGTTTGGTTGGGCGGACAACTTGTTTTTTTTTTTTTGCGTCTCTCTTTTATATCGAGTTTGTCAGTTATCCGGGCCAATACTAGGAACGCCTGGTAGAAAGAGTCAAAGTCCCTCACGGGACGCTTTACAAAGTGCGAGGATAAGCCGGCCCAAGACTTTCGGGACCCGACTCCTCCGGTATCTTGGGAGGTTTTTTTTTATTTTGTTAGCCTTTAGCCCGTTTCCCACATTGATCTCTTTTCTTTTTGTCGATTCCATTACAGTCATTCTTACACAATCACTGGGAGGGGAACATGTAGGCTTTCATACCTAGACTTAATATCCACATAAGCAACACTACTACACACCATTAAGATGCACCTCGATAATGTATTCCCCGTGACATTGACTAGGTCATGGCATTCACTCAATGTTGAGAAAATTTCACTTGTTCGGAGATTTCCTGTCCTTAAAAAGGCTGGCAATTGCTATTGAGAGGTTTACAGAAAGAGAGTTTATATATACAGACAGCATGTGGACATAATGTGCAGATGATTGAAAGCAGAGCTGCGTTAAGCAGTTTTTTTTATAGTCTCGCGGTCCCACCGACGACTTGATTCCACTCCTTTTCACCAAATGGCATATAAGTGCCGTCGCGGAGCCAAAAGACGGTGCCAGGCTCGACCTTTGCGGGGTCAACGCCCTCCTGGCGCAGGACGTGCTTCTGCTGCTTGTTGGTGCCAGTGGCCTGGGCGCCGACGGCGTCAAGGATGCGGATGAAGATGGGGCGCATGTATGAGGGCATGGTGTCGGTCACGTGCTGGGCGAGGCTGCGTAGGGTTTCAGCATCAGGGGTCGAGGTGGTCGAGGACGAGGCGTTTTCGAAGACGATGGCGGCGCAGCCGGCGCGGCCGTCGTGGTTGGGGAG
Organism: Graphium sp. VPRI43844; assembly: GCA_019925285.1. Lineage (NCBI taxonomy): Eukaryota > Fungi > Ascomycota > Sordariomycetes > Microascales > Graphiaceae > Graphium > Graphium sp. VPRI43844. The sequence continues at coordinate 99,869 of JADHKT010000063.1, forward strand.
GGCCACGCCGTAGACGTTTGCTTCATGGACGCGGGGGTGCAGGCCGACGAGGTGGCTTACTTCGGCGGTGGAGACGTTTTCGCTCTTCCAGCGGAAGGTGTCGCCCAGGCGGTCGCTGAAGAAGGTGCGGCCTTCGGCATCGCTTGTCACGAGATCGCCGGTTCGGAAGTAGGCGTCGCCCTTTTTGAAAACGTTTTGGAGCATTTTTTTCTTGGAGGCTTCGGGGTTGTTGTAGTAGCCCTGGAAGCGCTTTGCCGCGTCGGCGGGGAGTTTGAAGAGCATTTCGCCGGGCTCGTTGTGTTGGACGCGTTCGCAGAAGCCGGTTTTGGGGTCGCGGTGGGGTTCTTGGGTTTCTGGGTCTACTCTGACGATGGCGACTGTGCCGCCGACGACCAGTCTGTAGATCCAGCCGCCGCGGCCGATGGCACCCTTGGAAAAGTCGTTGCGGCTCATGTTCCAGAGACCGAAGGTGCCCTCGGTCGCGGCGTAGAATTCAGCGATTGTCTCGATTCCGAAGCGGTCTTTAAACCGGGACCAAACATCAGGGCGAAGACCATTTCCAAAGGCCATGCGTACATTGTGCTTCTTGTCTAAATTTTCCCCTGTCTCGGGGTCGAATTGAGGGGGGGCGGTTAGAAGATAGCGGCAGGTTTCTCCCACGTATTGGATGATGGTAGCGTTGCACTCGCGCACTTCGTTCCAGAACGATGTGGTGGAGAACTTTCTACCAAGGGCAATCGTGGTGCCCGTCTCTAGAGTGTTGAGAAACCCCAGAAGCGCGGCAGTACTGTGATATAATGGCATAGGCTATACATGATATTAGTGCTCCAAATCGCAAAAAGGGGAGGGGAGGGGGCCATTATCGTACAGTGTAAAACACGTCGCCAGGGACGCGACCAAGCCAGCGTGCAACGAAGCCCGGCGGTGTAATAGCCTTAGCCCACGATACAATTGCTGGCTTTGGCAGGCCAGTGGTGCCACTCGTGTAGATTAGAATTGCCATTTCCTGTATGCCGGATTCTGATCGGTCGGAGTCAGGGTACCGGTGCGGCTCCGTGGCGGAGATTTCTTTGCGAACAGAATCGTCAATTACTACCACCTCCACACCCTTGAGTTGTTTCCGCACGTCTTCCGAAACATTATTGGCGACATTTGGATCGACGAGGATGAGTGACGTGGTGGCTACACGGACACAGTGTACCAAGGCATCCCCAGTCAGATTGTAATTGATAAAGGCGGGTTTGGCGCCAATGGACCAGAGGCCGAGCCAGAGAAAGACAAAAGTCTCCGAGTTTTGGTAATCAAGGGCAATAATGTCCTTAGGTTTGACGCCAAATTTCTGGCGAAGCCAGTGGCCTACTCGGAGGGCCGTTTCGTAAGTCTCGGCGTATGTGTACGAGCGACCCTCGAAAATCAAGAATGGGCGTTGTCCAGCAGTCTTATCTTGCGCCCATGATTCTAGAACATAGAATTGATTCAATCGATCTCTCCTCTCCCGCCAGAACATCTGTAAAGTGACGGGCAGAATAGACTTGAGAAATCTGATGTCATGAGAGACCAAGGCGCGGGCATTGATATAGGCAAGGCCTGCGACGGCGGCTGGGGCCGCGACAGCAAGAGGAACTGCGGCCAGTTAATCATGTATTCGTGAAAAGTATTGCCTCTTCGCTTCTGTGTCCCCGGGTTGCCGGCACAGTCAAGGGACGGGCGGCGCTCACCTGGCATTGTCTTGGGAGGAAAGGAAAGGACAAAGCGTATGGTGTCCGGGTTATTCAACCCAAAGGTGGAGGAAAAATTGACTGGTAACAGGTTTCAAGATAAGGCGATCCAGGTGTACCTGAATAATACTATGGCAATACAAAACGAAACGAGAGCACTCTCGGGCCGAGATAGGTAGGACAGAAGTGAAGCGAGATGATCAATGGGCGCAGATATGTTGAGTGTGAAAAGTTGACATAGCAGACGTGATCAACGCTTGAACGAGCAATTGGAATGCAAGGGGAGCGATTGGGTACGGAGGGTTTCTTTGTCCGCGTTAGAGAGTATGAAGAGCGTCGGATGGTATTTAGGGATTTGAGGAGATTCGATTAAACGGAGGGAGGAGGGTACTTGGAGTCTTCTTGCACTTCTAGCACATGACGTCCTGTGGTAGTCTTTGAAGTAGTAGTCGATGGAAGCCTCGGTATCTTGCTACACCTTACTCGAATTGGCTTTTGTTGGCGGGGTCTTCACAGACACTTGGTATGGGGAAACTTTGTCGATGCGATGTTGGCAAAAGCTCAAACGAGGGTAAATTGGACAAAATGAGATAAAATTGAACAAATAGGATGTTACTGTTTGAAGAGAAGAATGAAACAAGATAGATGGATCAGTATCTTGAGAAATGGATTCTGGCGATAGCTGGGGGCGGTAGCTAGTAAAAATTCATGGGCTCGTTTTCACCATGATCACCATAGTGTGATTGATTGGAACTGGGGGTGGTCTCTTCCACGGTTTATGGCGGCGGGCGGTGAAAGTGGGCGAATTAATTAAATTGACAGGAGCAGGATCGAACTGGATTCGACGACGCCAATACATCATCAATCCTGTGAGACGGTCCCTAGTCTTGTGGGTGATCTATTTACTATGAGTACTCTGTACTCCGTATTAATTTGTATTTTCTTAAGCAGCTAACATCAACGTTTCCGAACCTAGGGAGAAGATATTACTCGACCGTGATTGGCCTTCTTCGGATGTAATGATATGTGGTATGTATTATGGTATGATGGTATGATGGGCATGGGCGCTTGTCCTCTCATCTCTCATGTGGTTTATTATTCGGCTGTTCTCCGTTTTGGGTAATAGATCTTGGCCGACCACTTGTTCGTTGTAACGAGAGTGTATATTGCTATTCTACGGTCAAGGATCAAGGAAGAGAGGTGTACTCCGTCGCAAGAAATGGATGGACACCAAGAGATGGACAGACATGAAATATCTAATGTCTCCGCTTGTCGCGGATGTCGATGCAGCCATTGTTTTTGAGAAGAGCGTGCACATGACTACAAAGTAGACAAGGATTAAAAAAGTGGCATGCGTCTCCTTGACGTTCGACCTATCGCATTTTGTCGTTCTGAATCACAACCGCGAACATCTCCGTACCAAACTGCTCCCTGATTTGTAGGCCTATCGATGACAGCATACGGGAGTAAAGAGGGTGAAATAGTACATGTATTACTCCACACTCTGTACTCCGTCCTTCGTAGTAGTACTACAAGTATTAATACTAGGAGCACTTCATTTTAGTTTACTGGATATGCTGAATGAATAAGCAGTCTTCAGCAGCCATACCGAGTAATTACGAGTTAATTACAGTGGGGTTGGAAGCAGATGTGGCCCTGGACAGACCAGCTCTCAGATTAGTGCCTGCCTTGCTGTCCCCCTGTGGCGGGGCGGCAGCTGTCCAGAGTCGTCGAGCCAGGCCAGGCCAGCCCAAACCAGAAAGGGGCCAGGGTCCATTTTTTGTTCACTCGGTCCCAATTGACCACATTGCTTTCGAGGCCTGGTGATACCGAGTTCACCGTGCATACCACCATACGACCCCGTTTCGGTTCAACAACAACTTGGGTGGCTGGCTGCCTTGTAGCGACTCCTACATAACCTCGACAATGGCTCAGCCGACTGGCGATGTCCTCGCCGAACGCGGCGTGCCAAACGTCGCCGACGCGACTGCCTCTGCAACACCGGCGCCGAACAAAGCAGACTCTCTTCCTGCCGAAAAGCCATCTGATGTTCGCCGTCGTTCTTATGTTATTCTATCATTTTGGCTTCTCATAGTCGGAATTGGCGTGCCGATATGGTGGCGGACAACAGAAATCTACAGGGCAAATCTACCCCTCTCCGAGATGATGAGTTGGGCCGACGGCAAGGTCGGTTCCCGGACCACCCCCTCCTCGCCTGGAGCGCTGCCCTGTCGCACAGCACAGGTCCCCCGTAAGCTTCGAGTGCTGGTTCTAACCAAACGGGCTCATATATAGTCTTGCCGGCCTGTCTTTGCTTTGCGCATCGCCGTTGAAGCTCCTAGCGTGTCTTCGCAAGACGCCCTTAACCTGGTCCGTCTCACTCAGCACGCCCTGGATGATCTCAACGACTTTTCCGGCCACCACCTGCGCCTTCAGTTGCGAAACGGGGATTCGAATGCAAATGCGGCGTCCGACCAAGATGCGTCCTCGCCACCCGCTTTGACAATCCGACTCTCACCTGGTGACTCGATGAAGGCTGCCCTCGACCCACACGATGCTATCCTCGATGTCTCATACCCGCCGAATACCCTACCCTCGCATGCCTCGTCGTCTTCCAATCTTGCTTCTTTCATTGCCTCGGAACTACGTTCGACCTTTGCCGAGGAGCAGGCGATAATATCCCATCTCCTCTCCGCCTCGAACCTCTCTCCCGGCTGGCGAGCTCAGAATGGCAACACCGCCGACCTCAGCGAACCCCTTGCCAAGAGGTCGACACGTTCGCTCAAGTACTCGCACACCTACCATATAACATTTTCTCTCTTCACTAGCGGGGCAACCCCGAACACGTGGGACATTGAGGCGGCTGTCAACGAATACATCCGGCCTGTCCTTGACATTCTGTCTCCCACTCACAATTTCACAATTGACACGCAAATTCAGCTGTACGCTACGCCGGGTGTCCAGTCTCCTGTTCTAACCAAGGATGACCTCGCCTCGTTTATCAACGCTGCTGAATGGCCCTTGTCGCCGTCAATCGGAGGCGCACCCACAATCAATTTTGTCATCTACATTGGCAACCAGACCATCAGCCTTGGAGAAGACGAAAGATCGCAGTCGTGGTTGATCCCCCAGTGGGGCACCGTCTACCTCCTCCCCCTCGCGGCTGGTTCGTCCAACGTTGATGTGGCAGCGCTCAAAGAACCTATGTTTACCTTTGCCGGACATCTTCTCTCCCTCTTGGGAACGCCCCAGAGCGGTTCTCTCCCGTTACGCCTGTCAACGCTGGCGAGAGTTCGATCGGCCGATCTGTTGCTTCGCGCATCATCTACTCTCGGTTCGCTCGCTCGCCTTTCCCTTGCCTTGCCATCGATTTCAATCCCGCCCAGCGTCGCCGATGGTGTCGCCAAGACGATGGAGCAGCTAAACAAAGCATGTGCTACTTTGGGCGAGCCCCAGGGTCTCGAACACGCTCGAATTGCCGAAGAAGAGGCTGAGCGAGCCTTCTTCGAAAAGAGCATGGTAGGCCAGCTCTACTTCCCCGACGAACACAAAATCGCCGTTTACCTACCGCTTCTCGGCCCCGTTGGGGTGCTCATGTTCATGGGACCCATCAACGAATTGAAGGCATGGCGGAAGCGACGCCGCGAGGCCGCCGAGGCCAAGGCCAAAGCGAAGGCCAGCAAAACCGAATAGAAGTTCAAGGGGTTGAGGTGTCTATTGCAATTGTTTTATGTTATATATCGGTCCCCGAGGATAACAAATCAGGCTGGGAAGAATCGTTCGCAGCCGATTACTGTACTGGGTTTGAAAATTGGTTCATTTCAGTGGCGTTATCGGATAGATTACATTTCTCCAGGGGATTCTAATTTTCTCTTTTCTCTGTTTCTGTTCATGTTGCAAACCGTATATGTGTCTACGAGTACTCCGTACTGATGAAAGCGAGATCGTTTTAAAAGTTTTGGTGTGTCGTAATTATTGCTGTCCCCCGGAATACGCTGTTTTTAGGGGCTGGCCTCGCCCATTGTCAACAAAAAATAAAGATAAAAAATTAGAGAGTATTAATCGTCTAATTCTTTTTACCGAATTATACTTGCATGGTTTAGCTCAAGAGCGCGTTAGCACATAGATATGCTCTATATAAACCAACCCCGTGATGTACACGAGACTTGGCCGATATCTTGAGCACTCCGTGTGAATTCCGTCCACCAATGCTTTCCGCTGCTCGCCGGGAAGCTAGGGTTTCCCCTGCAGCTCACCAAACCCAGTTAGCCATCCGTTTTCAACTTGGTCGATATGCATGTCTGTCCTGTCCATCCACACAAAAGGTCACGCTGCATTTGTGTTGTCTGTCCTATCAGGACGTGCGCTATTGGTCTGCTGGCTGGCCAGCCATCATATGGAGTGAGTGCTTCGATCTATGAGAGATGAGAGATGAGAGATGAAGATATACACTGGACTGGACACGGGAGAATTTGCGCCATCTGATTGGCAATGTTAAATTGCGTCTACTATTGGCAACTCTTGAGCCCCCAACATTCGAAACATAATAAACTCCCGGTCCGGAAAAAAAAGAGACAAAAAATTCTACAGAACGATGTAAACCGCAGTAACAAAAACCGGGAAAATATAGACCTGAAAAAAAAGATAAAAAATAAAAAATAAACCGAAAATTTCGCCTTTACCTCCAGTCAGCAGTGCCTTGTCAAATCAGAACTCGTTACTCGATAGGATCAGGAGAAGACCTCGCCCTCTTCCGGCTGTTTTCGATATCGCTGTCATCTTCAACGTTCGACATATCATCGTCGTCGTCCTCTGTCTCCCTGGGTGGTCGGTAGTTAGGGTCGTTCTCTCTAGGCTGTGTCCGCTTCCGCTTCGAACGCCTCTTGCCCCGCCTCTCCGGATCGTCGGAAGCACCACTATCCGGCGCCTCTCCCTCGCCAGCTTTGGAAACAACTCCGTCGTCAGCCTCACCATTGCCTTCGCTGACATGTATCTCGTTCCCTGTCCCGTCTCCTTCCCCTCCCCTTTCTGCGTTCTCCGCTTGGCCTTCTTCTTCCCTCTCGTATGCGCCGTCGCCATCCCCGTCTTCTCCCCGGGCCTCTCTTACAGCCCAGTCAGGCCATTGCGACATCTCACCTGGCACCGGCGGCCAGGGTAATTTCCACATATCCTTTTGAGTCTCGTTGTTTGGGTCCTCGGCCCAAAAACTCCTCACGGTCTTTTTCTTGACAGCAGGATATATTGTGTTTTCGTATTCGGGATAGTTCATAACGAACTGTGCCTTGAGCTCGGCCTGCGAACGTCCTTTGTGGAATTCTCTCAGCTGGCGCGAAGTGATCCAGCCACTCCTATTAGGAAAGTCGGTTGCATCAAGGTCGCCTGGTGCATTCCGAATGCGGCATCCCTTATTTGGGTCAGTATGTGCCTGCAGGTAAAGCGTCAGTTTTCTCTCTCGCAACGGGGGGTTTTTTTTTTCTTTTTGACAAGTATGCGTGGTGTTTTTAAAGTGTCGGCCTCACCTTCATTTGCTCATCGCGAGATGGCCCGTCGCGTATGACACCCTTGGGAACCTTTCTAAGGCACCTCGAACAGTACATGTCGACGGTCGGCACAAAATGCGGCACCGATGGCCCGTAATTCGGGGACGGCGATCGTTGTCTACCAGGCGTGCGCTCTACGGCAGTTCTCCTCGGCGACGCTGACCTCTGACTGCTGACGGGTTTCGTCTTCGACTTTGCTGCCGGCCTATCGCTGGCGGATCGAATAGGTGACCTCGATCTCGAGCGACTCTGCCGAGCTCTTCCCCGGTTTTCGGCACCATGGTGTCTTTGCGGATTTGTGTCACCCTGGACGGTGCGCGTGAAGCTGACGACATAATGTTCCCTTCGCATATGATTGTTGAACTGCTCTCTGGACATTCGTCCGACATAGACGCCGCACTCGTCGTATTGCGGGCATTTTCTCAACTCTACGGTGGATGAGCCAGCTGCAGGCCGTAGCGTCCTAGGCTTCAGGGCCTCCTCTTCGACAGATTTCAGCACATCATAATCGACATGGAAGCCCCTGTAGAGCGGATCAAACACCTCGTCTGGCTCTGTGAAGTACCTGCGGTGATACAGATTGTAAGGCGTAGCTATCGAGTTGGCTTTGGCGGCGGTTGGGAGGGCGCACGTCTCCATGTGGCAGTGTTTCAATTCCCAGGTAGGCAGCATCACGGTCCTGATTTGACAGTATGCGCACCATGACCCGACCGTTCCGCTGAATCCCCGACACTTGTCCATGTGTTTGTTCCAGTAGGCCCTGGTGAAACCTGCGCTCTCGAGGCCACATTTGTGACAGAATTCACTGGTATTTCTCCCACACTGATGGGGATATTGGGATAACGGATCGTGCTTTGCAGCCACCAATGCATCCTTCCATTTATTGCCGCCGCACTTGTCACAAAACGACAGAACGCCTTCGTTTTTGGCAGCAGGGACACAAATCATGTCGTGGTGCATACGATCTTTGTCCTCGTCCAAGGCACCGTGGTCTCTGCCACAGCGATCGCAGAATTTGTATTCTTTTTCCCGTGCCGCCGCTTTCTCGGGAGGGTTCACGATGTACTCGGTATCTTCGGGGAGCTGTGGCCAGTACCTCGTAGACCAAATCCGGTAGTGTGTCTTGAGCGTATTTCGGGATGTCTGGGTTCCAGTCGGACCAAGGTTCACGGGCCCTTGCGCAGTTCCGGTGGACTTCTTGCCCAGAAGACGTTCAATCTGCGAGCCATGTTCTGACTTGATGTGCGCCTCTCTCTCTTTCGTTGACCAGTGAGCAAAAAGGGTGGATTCACACCACGGGCATTTGTGTCCCAGGTGTTTCTCCTCCCAATGCTTCGTTATCGACTTTGGGTCATCCGCCCGATAAGCAAACTTGCAACCTTGGGCAGGGCACGTGCTGAGGCGGCCAAGAATCATGGATCGGGTCTTCCATAGATCGTTCCGCAACCGGCTTTGTTCTGTCGGAGTGAGTACTGCCAGCGAGGTCATGGGAAGCCCCGGCCCGCCAACGCGCAAGACTTTCTCAGCGGGTGGTGCATACAAAGGCATCGTCGGAAAGCTATCGGTGGTGAACAAATCCGGCTGGTCCCACCAGGACCGTTCCCTTGCGCGTTTTCTCTTCTTCTCTTCTCCTTCCTTTCCGGGGTCTGGACCGAGAATCAAGTGCGGGGGCACCGAACCAGTGTCATTGTTGCCCTGCTGGCTCTGCGAGCTACTTGGAGATAAGTCGACGGCCTCGGCACCACCCCGAAGGGTAGGGCGAGTCTGTGCTGGAGACGACATGGGGAGATTTCCTCCAGCGTCCATGGGGAGGAGGTCGCCTCCCCGCACGGCAAGAGATTGTCTGGCCAAGGGTATCGTCGGGGCAGGGGCTTCTTTCTCTACAGGCAAAACAGGCAAAGTGACTGTGTTAGTGGTGCGAATAAAAAGGGGATGGGAAAAGACAGAAACAGAAGGTCTACTTGCTTTGCAGGCTTTCTCGACCCCAATTTCGATCGTCGTGGGCGGTCAAAAAGTGCAATGGAGGCACGACTTCATACTCCAACACGTCTTCACAGTCGAGCATCTCGATATCCGGGTCCAAATCTGTGAACATGCTAGCCAACATAGGCTCGATGGGGAGACCGAAGTAGAGCATAGTCAGCCTGATGGGTATGGTGGACTTAGCAGATGGGAAGCGGTTTGCTAGAATGGTATGGTATCGGCGTGCGTTGTCCCTTTGGAGGCGAACAAGGTAAGCAGGGCTCGTGGCAGGGAAGAAAAGGCCTCTATCATGAGGTGTAAAGTACTTGTTGATGATGTGTTTCAGACTCGTCGGGTTCTTTCGGTCTTCGATCATTCTGGTAAATTCCTTAAGGACTTTGTTCCACTCCGGGTCTTTTTCTGTCACGGTTGGTCTAAATCTCGCCTTCGGGTCGGTGTTCAAGATGGTTGAGACTGGAGGTGTTGTTTTGATACGCTCTTTGGTGCGCTTGCGGCTTGGTCTCGGGGGCACAGTCTTCCTTATTTGGCCAGACCGTTCACCAGGATCTTCTGAGTCTGGTATTGGGTCACCAGTCGCATCATCCACATCAATGGGATCTCCGTCTTCGGCATCGTTGGTAAACTCTGGATCGAAATCAGGGTCATCCATGTTATGGCTATTATCATTCGAAGACATGGCCGTCAAACAGGTGTATGAACACAATGCCAGACAAAATTTCGGGATGGTGTGCGCTTATGTACTTCTCCTTTCTCTTGGTTGGATTATCGATGATCGAGAGGGAATGTCTGATGGAAAGCTCATCACGATTCAAAAACCAGGTGAGCCAGACGAAAGAAGAAGGGGTTGGGAAATGGGTTCCATCGACGTTATTTACAGACCAGAACAGTTTTAGATTGGGACAGGCAGCGCTGAGACGTTCAAGGGATAGGTCTGGCTGTCCAAATCCAGATGAATATTATTGCCTTTTAACATTCCTTGCAGCCTGCACCAGGAGCTCATCAGTCACCCAATAGCGACCATTCCAGTTCAGGACCAAGTGAACAAAGAAAACTTGGCCTCGTCACTATGAAGACAATGTCAAAAATAGAAGGTTCTCGAGGTCTACAAGTAGTGGTAAGATGGACTCCTTCGACTATATGGCACACACTGATCTCCCTTGCCTTGCGAACATGAATGGGTGCATATTGTAGTTTCCATTGGACATGTTTTCAAATTGTCACAAGATTGAAAAGATACGTCATTGGAGTTATGAAGCAAAGAGTCGCTTGCAAACGTAAAAGGTACTCGGCACGAGTGCAATTCATTGGCTTGAACGCAAAAGGAGTAACTGGAAATCTGCATGTTATTCTTGCCTCCTCGGTTGAGCTGGCTCATTGTGTCATTGTGTCGAGAAAGAAAAATGAGAAAGAAAAAAGACGAAGAAGGACAGCATGTCCTGCATGAATGCATTGTCTCCAGAAAAGGATAGAATTCCCTACAAGCAGCAAGAATTTGCAATTGAGCGACTGGAGCAGAATTTGAATCGGGGAAATATCAAATATGATAGAGCAGAAAGTCGTCTTCCGAAACCATCTGCTTTCGATAAATTAAGGCCCCAATTCAAACATGTATGCGGGATTGGAATGGGCTAGACTTCCACGATGAATGTGACGAGGAATGACAGGAATGATTGGCATTCCTGGAAGAGAAAGAAGCTGAAGTGGGGGGAGGGGGACCTCTGTTTTTGCACCGCAGCCGCTGACAGCTGTAAAAAACTCACTACCGAGATTTTCCCTTTCGGTAATTGAGCCAAGGAAAAACAGTAAAACAAGGATTCTAATTTTGTAGCCTCTACTCCGTACTCCATAATATGCTCTTCGAGGGTTGGATCCTGACACCCAAAACTCAATTGGTACTGGTCCTTTTATGCCATTGATCTGTACAAGGTGATCTATTTCTGTTGCCCGGCACGGTGTATGCCATCGCCCCAACTTCAGCTTCGCCCCGCGCCGGAGATGCCCGCATTTTTGAACATCACCCCATTGCGATATGAGGTCGATTAGGAACGCATCATGACCATCCAACCCTTCGGTATGGCGCTCGTGGGCCGCCCGGCTCTCCGGGCTCTCCGGGCTCTCAGCCACCAGTCAATGGCCTGCCCTCGCACCTCCCGCCACCTGCCACTGCTTATTTGCTCCTTGTCTACGACATCACGAACAAATCGAAGAGGGCCCCCCGCAATGGCCATCCCGCGTCTTTCCACCAACTTTTTTCTCTCACAAAGTCCCTCAAATACACCATTTAGCTTTACGCCCCCAAAGCAAGGCAATGTGGAATCAACGTCACACGCCCAAGCCGACCTGCTTTCTCCAGACAGTCCGGACCTCCCCCATCGCCGACGCCAAGCCCAGCGTCGCAAACGCAAGTTAGAAGAGAGCGCAGGCGATGGCGCCCCCCTTCCTCCCGACGCATCGGCCGTCCTCTCCCACATGGCCGCTCAACATCCCGCGCACTCATTGCGCCGTCGAATTTCCGCACTTCTATCTCTGTCGAAACCGCGCCTGACCATACTCGTTGTCTTGACTGCCATGACTTCCTACGCCCTTTATCCCGTACCCTCCTTTCTTTCGACTACCGCCACCGAAGCACCTTCGTTGAGTCCCCTCACACTCCTCTTCTTGACGACAGGCACACTGCTATGCTCCGCCTCGGCCAATTCGTTAAACATGATTTACGAGCCGTCAACCGACGCACTAATGAGTCGCACACGTAACCGGCCTCTTGTACGTGGTCTCGTCACTCGGCCCGTAGCATTGCTGTTTGCTGTCGTGACAGCGGCCTCGGGAATCGGGGCACTATACTTTGGTGTGAATCCAACAGTGGCTTTCTTGGGTGCAAGCAACATTGTCATTTATGCGGGCATGTACACCCCGTTAAAAGCAGTGACGGTGGCGAACACGTGGATCGGTGCCGTCGTCGGTGGGATCCCTCCGCTCATGGGCTGGGCAGCTGCTGCGGGCGAATCTGCAACGGGCGACGGATCATGGCGCGAACTCTTGCTCGCGCCTGATGGAAGCTCCATCGGTGGTTGGCTTCTCGCAACCCTTCTGTTCGCCTGGCAATTCCCCCATTTCATGGCACTTTCGTGGCCTATCCGTGAAGAGTATAAAGCGGCTGGTCTGCGCATGCTTGCATGGACCAACCCGGCCCGGAACGCCCGTGTCGCCCTGCGGTATAGTCTGCTCTTTATCCCTATTTCGTTGGGGCTCTGTGCTTGTGGCGTGACAGAGTGGTCTTTCGCTCTTACAAGTATGCCTGTCAACGGCTGGCTTGCATGGCGCGCCGTGCAGTTTTATCGGTTCGAGGGCAATAAGGGTTCGGCCCGTGGCCTTTTCTGGGCAAGCGTATGGCACCTTCCTGTCATCATGGTTCTCGCGCTCCTACAAAAGAAGGGAATGTGGCGGCGCGTATGGCACAGCATTGCTGGTGAAGATGAGGATGACTGGGAAGACGAATTACCCGAGATGGATGATGGGCAAATGGCTGAAACAAGGAAGCATTAAGCATAAGTTGCAGATGACAGAAACAACTCCTTTTTTTTTTCTTTTTGTACAGTACGTCACGAAACCCGACGAACCGGGTTTATTACATATATTTATATTGTATTCTATTCATTTTATCAGTGGTATAAGTTGATTACTCTTCATCTGCCTGGAGGCCATGCCAACGGAAGCTTTGGGTCTGTTATCCAACATTTGCACCGAAGGAGGTGACTATTCATATCGGCGCCTCATCATCCAGCCGGCCATATATGGGGGGGTCGGCTATTAGCACCAGACCAGGCGAGTAGCAAAAGAATACATACAATAGCAAAAGTCCATCATATCACCCCAGCAAGAACAATAATAAAAGGCCATACGAAAAAAAAAGAAAAAGGAAAAAGAAAAATCATATGAAACGACGATTCGATGGCCAAGATTCTAACAAAGCACCAGAGCATGGGGAGAGACAACAGAACGAAAGCTGACGAGCAATCTTCAAACAAGACATAGTCCGGAAAAGAAAATAAACCCCAAATCTCGTCCAGGAAAGCGATAGAGAGCCGAAAGCACAAGCAAAGAAAGGACGGGAGGAAAGATGGAAACAGGGAGGAAAACAAAGAACAAGCCAGACTAAGTCGGCCGTGAAAGGGATACCACTTTGTGAACGAAGAAAAGGCTCGCACGAGCTGGAATGCAACTACCACCCATTCATTATGGAGACGACAGGAAAGGGAAACGTAAACGAAATTCCAAACCAAATTCCAACTCCGCCGAGAGAAGAAAAATGAACACGCCAGACACCTCCATTGAAATGCAAATCCTCAAACACTCCCTTCCATACCAAAACGTAGCTGCGAGCCCGAGACAAAGGATATAATGATTGTTGATTTTCTTCAAGGGGGGGGTGAGAGACAACAAAGGAGAAATTGCCAGACAAAACTACTGGGCCGAATCCGGGATAGAATTCTAGGGAATTAAAATTGGGGTAGGGTAGGATGTGAAGTTCTTGGTTCGAAAAAAAAGAAGAGAAAGGATATCAAATGGTTGGAAAGGAGGGCATGGTGGTGATCCATGAGAACGAGGAACAGACGGAGAATAGAAGAGATCCCACGTTGAATCTACATGCAGTTGTTATGCGGTGTACGATTGATGATGGCATCAATACCCATGTCCGCACTCGGTTGGCGTTGGCTATTTCCCATGTAAGGAGATGCCGAGACCATTGGAGCTTGACCTGCCGATAGACCATACGTACCGCTTCCAGATGTACCGTTCGAGCTGACAGACGAAGTATAGCCATGGCCCTGGTACTCACGCGGATGATGTACCACGCCAGCAGGTGCATAAGTGTAATGTGTCGCTGGCATGTGGCTGAACGAGTGTCGGCTGTCATGGGGGTGACTGTTGCTCTCTTGACGCCGGTGTTGACGTCGGGGTTGGTTTTGGTGGTGCCGATGGTGTACGGCATTCGGATACCCTCCCGGTGGAGAGTTGGATCCGGGGGCGGAGTGGAAGCTGGCGCCTGAAGCCATTGTTTCTGGGCTACTGTACGGTGCGTCTAACTCTTCAACCGGGGTTAACCCAATGCCGCTGATTCCGCTGTCGTCGTCATACCCTGACTGGTAATGGCTGGCTTCGTGCCGCTCACGCCGCATGCCAGCTCTAGAAGCTCTCTGGAGGTTCTTGATGCCCGACAACATACACTGTGTTTTGAAAGGGCAGGTTAGATCAAGGTTCAAGAGACGATATCGAAAATTACTGAGTGAATGAATGGGGTTGACTGAAGGAGGAACATACCCTTGACTCGACAACCTGCCACTTCTCCCCGGTTCGCTCTGCAAGGGGTGCCCAAATCTCTTTCCTGAGCTCCATATATGAGGTGGCAAGAGACTCCATGCGCCGACCATCCCATTCATTTCCGTTCTTTCGTTCGATCAATCGTTCGTGTCGTTTCCGGCACGCATTGGGCGATTTGCTCGGGAAATAGGTATCACGAATCTGACTCCAATTGAGGCCTCGTGCACGAGCTCCGACAAGATTGTGGTCGTCCTCGGCCGACCACGCCCCGGAAGAAGGACGGTGTTGGACCGGGACTTGGGTCATGGCGAGCGAGTGGAGTGGTGCGGTGCCAGCAGAGTAACTTTCGTATTGAGATACGGGTTGAGGGGGGGGAGGCGGGAGGGTCCCGCTTATGGGGTCGTGGCTGTAGTAAGTCCCAGGCATTATGCGTGAGTAGTGCTGTCGATGGGCGTGGCTTGTGGGTGCTTCAAGTGCGAGTGAGACTGCGTCGTTGTACGGGCCCTGGGTAGAGCTCGAGCGTGTAAGCCTGGTCATTTGAAGCTCGGCCAATGGTACTCTGGGTTTTGCCTCGTGTTCGGCGTGCCGGAGAGCGCTTGGTAGCTTCGAGTGCGCGGGTGGATGCGGTGGGGGAGGGAATACAGGGATTGCTTGTATCGGTGCCAGCCGATGATTAAAGATTAATGGTCTTGTTTCGGTCGACCCAGTCCCTCGCCAGGAGGTTTCTTGTTATATAGGTTGAAGTAGACAAGGTGAGGGTGTCGCTCAGAGGCGATGGAGAGTAAATGAATGAGAAGAGAAAGACGGGAAAGAAACGATCAACCTGAGTGACAATTGGAAAGCTAATGAAGCAAGGAAGACCAAGAGATCGAGACGAGGAGACAGTAGACTAGAGAAAACGAAAAGAAGGGGAACAGGAATATACCGCAAACCTAGAATTTTGTTCAGAAGGCGTGAAATTTGATGGGAAGCAATGAAGCAAGACCTGGTCGGCAACTAGGCGGGCCACCGATGAGATATATGACCGGGCGGGCCTGGGTCTACTGGCTACGAGAGGATCTCAGCTCTCTACGTTTTCGATATCCCATCATGAAGGAGGGGTGGGCGTTTAGACCTGAAACCAGAGGCAACCATCTGCTTGCTCTTGTGTTAACCGAAATACTTCGTTTCCGAAGCGGGAGCGTCTTTTGAAACGGCCCCTGTATCCATCTTCCGAGATTGAAGGATGGGCACTGGGTGATAATAACGGGCGAGGAAGTTTAGAATGGTTTTTGGAAGAGGGCGGCTAGCTGGATAAGCTGCCCGGGGCCGTGGCCGGGGGGAGGGGGGGGGTGTTAATTCGAGGAAACGGACACATGGCGCACCTAGCCTTCTTGGAGTTACCAGGGAACGGGGGCTTCAACTCATGGTAGTAGTCCCCCGCTGTAAGTACCACAGCTCGTGGAGGCGACAGGGCCGTCGTGCATGTTTCGCAGTGGCGAAGCCTGGAACCTCGCACCATAGGACCCTTGCCATCCGATCTATATGGCATAGGCGCCAGGCTGCTTTACATACGTTTCAAGCACGGGTACTACGGGGAAACGAGTGGGATTCATGGGACACGAGGAGGGAAGAGTGGGGGAGATGGGAGTATGAAAGGATGAGAGGTAGGTTAAAGATGTATGTGAGTGAGAGAGGTAGAAGTGGCTAACCCCTTCCGCCAAATTGCATTGGACTTTTCACAGGCCCGGGATAAAATAAAGAGAGGTTTCTTGGTGTCATGATCATGGGATATTTTCGAGGAAGATACTATTCATCACCTATTTCCTTCGAGTGCTTCGCGCCCAGTGTATCCAGCACCCGTCTCCGAAGTTGCACCACCGAGCCCACTCGTTCTCCACGTCTCATCCCTTTTCTGCTTGGGGAGTGGGTAGATTGAGCCTGGGCGCTTCAGCACAATATACCCAACAGCATCAAATGAATGAATTTGGCTGGACAGCCTTCCAGCAAGTGACGTGCGGCGAAGACCCAGCCGCCGAACACCCTTGCCCAGGGTGTGGGTGTGGGTGTGGGTGTGAATGTAGCAAGTCTGGCCATCGACAATGAACCAATTTTAGAATTCATCGGTTCATCGGTACAAGTACGCGGGGATGGATACATGGCGCCAAATGACGACACAAATATGATTTTGTACCTGCATGGTGCATGAAAGCTGGATTGGGACGTTGATAGCTGGAAGGCTTCAACGCGGCTTGAGGCGTGTGTGTTCCGTACGAGTACAAGTACGAAGTATTATTTCCTAAAGTTAAAGAGCTTTGCTGTCTCCGTATCCACTATACTCCACTCTGTTTTCTTCCAGGGCTTGCAGGCGCGCGTCTACTCAATGATGCGTGCGTTGATTGGTCTGATTCTTCAGTATTCCTCCTGTTCTGTTAAGACACCACCCCACCACCCCACCTATCAAAACGAGAGACTTTGTTTCAAGACCTCTCAAACTCTATGGCAAGGAGGTACGGAGTAGTGAATTTTGTATTAGCCGCCGCCCCTTTCGTTACCCTGGTTTGGATTTTTCTTTCTTTTTTTCTTTTTTTTTTTTTCTTTCTTTCTTTCTTTTTTTTTTTGGGAGGGTCGGGTTTTCTTCTAGAGGGGGCGCTTGTGATATCAGTAGATTTTGCTCGGCTGTGCCCTCGAGAGATGATTAGAGAAGCACGCTACTCTGTATTGCATAATTGGATATATTTGACTACATCTGTAGGGTTGGCTGGCTAATCCGAAGATGCTGCTAACGGCGGCGAAGTTTCCAAAAAGGCAATGGGAGAAAAAACAAGCCCCCCCAAAAGAGACATTGGACTGTCGTATCCAGCTGTGGTATCTTCCTCTCACAAGTAATGCGCCTATTATCATGAACTTGCAATGCCTAAACCCACACGACCTTGTGGCGGGTAGCCAACCCCTTCGGCTGTCGATGCTGCGGCTTGACCGGGGACTGCTGTTATGCTGCTACTTGTTGCCGTCCTCTCTCTCATCCTCCGCCCTTCCATCAGTCCGCGTAATCCCCGCTTCTGGAGCCCGATGACGGAGCTAAGCTCGCCACTCCAAATTTCCCTGGGTGCACTGTTACTGGCGGCGCCCGCTTTGTCCGACTCGCCAAGCTCGGAGCCCCACTCGGAGCTGCTCATACTAGTTGTTGCACTGAGCTCTTCGCTGGGCGGGCGTCCCGTTTGCGGTGAGACTGCCGTGTTGATGCGAAGATCGGCAGCGCGCGAAGTGACGCCAAACATGTCAAGACTGCCCTGAGCACCGTGTCCATTTGGTGAACCATCTGACAACATCGGTGCAGAGTTGTTTGCCTCTGTAGGTGAGAAGAGGTTGCCATTCAAGAACCCGTCTATACCACGCCCACCACCCGCAGCCATCGCAGATGCATTGAAAACTGCTGCAGCGTTGCGGGAATCGAGGAAGCTGTGGAGACGCTCCACCACCGCTTCCAGAAGGCCATCTACACGATAAGGACGTGCAATCTGGAGTAGGGAACAGAGAATCTGAGGTGTACATAGCGGAGAAGACGGTGGGGGTAGTGACGATGTGTAAAGAAAATGCAGGAGCGCTTGGACGGTCAAATACGTGTGTGGCAGATAGATACACCGTGGCCTCGAGTTCGGTGGGAGTGTTTTCGGTGTGGGGGCTGCATTGATGGTAGCTGGATCGATCATATTGTTGTTGGGGGGCGAAAGCGGACCTCCCGATATGCTTGACGACGCCGTGCTCGCCGACTTAACAGGGGAGCCCGACGATGAGATGAGTGTACTGGCAATCGAAAAGTTGCTACTAATAGTGGTACGTTCGCCTATCCCTGCCGAGCTTCTAACAGTATTACCCGTTGTTCCAGATCGGAGCGTCGCCGTGTCGCCAGCATCCTGAGTCGCAGTCCCTTCGCGAAGAAGCTGGACTAGATATGGGCCCCAACGCCTGGCAATTATTCGAGAATTAACTGAAATTCGCTCACCGCCGATACATAATATGTCCATGTCCGCAAGTTCACGTAATGCAAGTGCCTTTTCCCCCAACTCCTCCGCTGCTCGGGAGTGGTGCCTTCCGCCGGCAGTGTGGCCGGCTTTTCGCGCCACACTCAAACTGGGATTGACATATGGACTGCTTGCCGAAACGAAGCCCGACATGGGAGATGTCTTGCGTGGGTTGTCGTAAAACCCGAAAGCTTCCAACTCAACCATGCACACATTGGAAAAATTGATCCTTCGATGGTTGTAGTCATCGACAAGGCTTCTCTTGCGATTGCCCAGGATGACAAACGTGTTTCGTCGGTTCCATAGGACACCCCGGTTCCAGCTTCCGTGGCTAAAGACTGTGGCGCCGGCATCGATCCGAGTCCAAGCCAGGGTGCGCAGGTCGAGGGCCCACAGAGCATACTCCTGCTTAGACGACGTGAGGTATGTTCCGCTCACGACAAAGTGGTTATTGATGACACCGCCATTCGGGAAACGTAAGCCAGGAGGCGAGCAACTGCCCACCATTGGTTTCTCGGAGAGTGTACTGTCCGACGCCCTAATTTGCAGCTCCAGCTTGACATCGAGAAAGTTGTAGTTTGAGTAGATCAACATGGAGGACCCAGGGTCTCGAGCTTCTTGGCTGATGCCCGCCTCGGGTCGCTGGACAGGATCCGAGGGACCCTTTCCGATTCTCGAAGCGACTGTCGGTGACAATGGGCACACTACACTCCGGTAGGCACCACAACTTTTGCCCAGAGGTTGTGTGAACGTCCACTTCAGACTACGAAGGTTGAAGACGGAGATCTGCTCGATATAGTGGTTCGCACCGTCCTGGCCACCAACAATGAGCATCTCAGCACCGCCCGAACCATCTATATTGATACCAATTCTGCCTTCATTGGGGTTCCCTGACGACGGGTTGTGCTGCAAGGCGGACAGCGGGGCTTTGTAGGACGCAAACGACGATGACGATGGGAGGATACAAGCGCAATGTGCGTAACGACCCTGCGGTGGGTCTTGGCATGGGATGAACACCCATTTTTTAGTGGCAATATCGTAGATGTAAATGTCCGACATGACGCTGACTTCGGCTTGTTGATCCTGGGTAACAGGCGATGTCAGGGCAGGCGACATACCACCATAACACACCATTTTCGTGTCACCTAGGGCACACATTGAGTGGAAATAGCGTGGCGAGGGTACATCGCCTGTTGTTTCCAACTTTGTCCAGTGTCGACGGATGAGATCGAGTTCGTAGAGGTTCGAGGTCAACGGAGCGGGGCGTGATCGTGACAAAATTCTGCCACCAAAGACATACAGCTTATCGCCCACAATGGTCGTTGTGGCTCCAACTAGAGGCGGGGGTTCTCGGCCGGTCGTGCGGTGGACGTTACACATTAGTCCCGCAAGATGGGGTGAGGAGTTGGCCGGGGGGGCGGAACTACCAGTCGCCGGGGTTCGCGGCGTTGATTGGGGTGCGGACCCAGTGCTTGTGGTTGTTGTCGGCCGGTGGCTAGTACTCGTGCCGGAGGTGAAAGATTCCGACACGTCAGTATTGGCTTCTTGCTGCTGAGGTCGCGAGGCGCTCGTATCGTATTGCTCTGGGTTTGTGCCATACTGGCTAGAGACACTGGAGTCAAGTGTATTTGATCGGTTATCCATTTCAAGCAAACTCGTTGTGGAAAAAGCGGCGATGTTTGATTCGGAGTTATGCCCTCGGAGGGCAGGGGGAGATGAATCGTGGGGAGAGGGATGGGGCGGAGGTTCGGGCAACGGCTTCGACAGACTGTTTTGGAGGCTCAAATTACGAGCATGCTTAATCGAGGGCCGATGCCGATTGGACGGATCTGATGTCGCAGAGCTCGTGCTTATGGGGGAAAACACCGGGGAGAATCGATTCAGGCCGGTCTTGGATCCCTGTCTGTGTAGTCTGATCGAGTCTTCGCGACTAGGTGTTAGCTTCTTTATGCCCCGGTACACCCCGGAGAGAAGTTCAACGGGGGACTTTGTCAATGATGGTTCGTCGGTTTCAGAGTCAGAGAAGTACGAAGCGCCGCCTGAATCTGCCACCGGCGTTGTGAGCCCTGGGCTCGACATGGCGATTGCACCTTGCGAAACGCCCAACCCAGGTGGCAGTCGGCTTACAACCCCTCGAGAACGAGCTGTTTTCCAATCTTCTGCCCCACTAGGTAGCCACGGCGCTGTACTGGAATAGAGGGAAATGAAAACTGGGTTGCAAAGGGGGCAGAGCCCGTGGGCCAGTTGTAGAAGGGAGGCGATGAAATTCCACCCGCCAGAGGTCAACGAAGAGGCATACTAGTCAAGCCAACTCTTGTGAGTTGAAGTGCTGACTTGCCCTCCTAGGTGAGGAGATCAGAGGTGAAAGCCGACGCTGCTACAAGGAACAGAAAGCTGCGCCTCAAAGGGCGAGGAGGACAGGTAGAGAAAGAAATGGGTGACGAAATTTAAATTCCCATTCTGCAGACGCGCAGATGCAAAGAGAAGGAAATATGTGGCTCTAGCGTGCAGTTGAGGTAGAGACGGATAGGCCGGGCAGTATCGATGCAGCTGAGAAGCAAACTCGGACAAGACGAGAAGTTGAGGATGGAAAACAGAAATGGACGTACCGATTACTAGGATGTAATGGCGGTCGAGGCACTTGGTCAAGGTTACAGTTTAATTTCGCTGGGGTCTTGAGGTCGGAGACAGGCATCAATATTGAAATGTGGGCATGTGCGAATTGATCGAAAAGGCAGTGGGGAACGAGGATGTGCACCGCACCGTGGTCTGCGCGTATGGAACGACTGAACCCCCTTAGCCTAAGAGCTGATCTTGCGATTGAAGTAGAGAAGTGTTAGGCGCCAAGCGGGAGACGGTCAGATAAATGTACGGAGTAGTTGGCACACACACGATGGTTTGCTTGGGCTAAATGAGGGGTGTCATTTAATACGGAGTAATGCACAGTCTTGCTTGCGTTGCTCCTGTGATGGTGGTAGAGTGAGAGTATTTTAAACTATGGAGTAGAATCACTCCAACAAGGGGGAGAGGGGCACTTTAGGGGCGCACAGACGCACTTGGAGCATGGCAGGCGATTAGTTGGAGCCTCGTTGTCCATCCAGTACGGGCCCAAGAGCGGGGGTTGTTCCTTTTCACAATTAATATGGAGTTTTAATATGTTGGGAAAATAATTCTAGTTTGTTTCGAGCTGTGCTCCGTCTTACCATAACAGGGGTTCTACGGTATTATTAGAGCATTTAGTACTATTTCCTGGGTACGGAGTAATGGGCAAGAGAATGGCTGATGGTTGGACCATGGGGTGCACATTTTCCCTGTTGCCTGGACCCTTTGCGCTCTTTGTTTCGCCTCGTTCGTCAGTAGACTCTGAACGGGGCATCATTCATACGGAATATTGTCCCGCCGCCCGGTGCCCCTTATGCAAAAAGCCAAATAGCGTGGTCCGTAGACTAACTAGGTTGGCTAGGGTATCAAATGAGATTCCAGCCATTTTTGTTTTGGAAGTCCCCGAGTTTCTCCTGAAAAGTTGGTTTACGCAAGTGAGAAGAATCGGTAATAAACAGGGCGGAGGAAAGGTCACCCCTGGAATAAAACTACCTGAGCCTTGGCAGGTAATACCTAGTGAGTTTTGGAATGAAGCCTGTCTACTCCGTATTAATACAAAGTATTTAGAAGCAACCCGCCCAAACTAACCCTATTTTTTTTTGGGGGGGGGGGGGGGGGGGGGCAGGTGCCTTAGAATTAGCGTTTGCTCCAGCCCATAATAGTTTAATGCACTTGAGAACCCCCGTTTGTTGAAGAATTGTAAAAATAA
>JADHKT010000063.1:122253-153502 GCA_019925285.1 Graphium sp. VPRI43844
GGCGCCCCCGCCCCCCCCGCCCCCCCCCCCAGGGCCCGTACTATTAGCGTGTGCTCCAGCACATAATAGTTTAATGCACTTGAGAACCGCCGTTTCTTCTAGAATTCTACAAATAACATCAGTGGATGGACAGACAACTGACTATACACAGAGTAGACCAGTTGGTACCTCCATATTCGACGTCTTCAACTCTCTGAGAACCTTGTGGAACTTGTTAGCTTACCCATTTTCTCCTCCATGTAGCCTTTAGTGATACTAAAATAGCATCTTCTTTTCACCAACGAGAAGGGTAAAATGAGGGCAAGGAGCTGCCAATAATCTCAATGGAAGGCGTCAATGTTGTATGGATCAATGCATGACATTCACGGAGGACTATTTAAACAGGTCAGATCCTAGGGAAACGAGTTTTTTTTATAGTTTAGGTCATCGCAGGGCAAGGGGAAAAAGATCCCATTATGGAGTGAGTATAAGGCCGGATGTTGTCTCTTCCATCCATGCGCCCGTCGATCATTCGCCAAAACCTCCTATCAATTTATTAGTTCTACCGATTTTCTTTTTCTTATTACGGAGTGCTCGTACTTTCGATAGTTCATGATGATCACCCCGCAATGAACATGAATGGTTTCGCTCTACTTCGCCTTCTATGCCTCTACACTAGTTTACGCAGAGAGGTCATCCAAATCTACACATCCCATTGGTAGTCATGGGTTAGGGGCCAATTTCTCATCAGTGTGCCAGTATAATCAACAGCGAATTGATATAATTAAGTAGACACTAGCCAAGACATGTTGAGGGGTTAACCTTCCAAGCAAATCTCATTCCAGTCTGGTGCTATTTCTTACATCCCGTTCATCTTTACTCGTTACAGCTGAAATTCCAATTACTGCGGTGTGGCCTTCTCCTTGGGAAGGGGGGTGAACCGAAGGTATGGCTTGACGATGCGGATTTCGGGCCAGATCTTCTTAGCGTCCTCGGTCTTCACAGACGGGTGGACAATGACATCGTCGCCGGGGACCCAGTTGATAGGGGTGGTGACCTTATACTTGTCGCCAGTCTGGAGAGAGTCGACGATACGCAAGACCTCGGCGGCATTTCGGCCGGTCGATGCGGGGTACGAAAGGATGGTTCGGATGACCTTCTTGGGGTCCTACACAACGTGTCATGTGAGCATGATGAAACCAAGGCCGAGCTGGTAGAACTCGTCTCCCAGGCAGACAGCCGAGTCTCCAGGGATACAAGGGGGGGGATGTAGGTGGACCTACAATGATGAAGACACTTCGGATGGTGAAGGCAATGCCCTTCTCATCGACATTGGTAGCATCCTGGTGGTCAATCATGTCATAAAGGAGAGCAGCCTGGCGAGTCTTGTCGCCAATGATAGGGAACTGTACGTGGCTGCCAGTCACCTCGTCGATATCCTTGATCCAGCCATCGTGCGACTCGATGGTGTTGGCGCTGAGACCGATCAGCTTGACACCGCGCTTTTCGAATTCGGGTGTAAGCTTGGCAAAGGCACCAAGCTCTGTGGTGCAGACGGGGGTGAAGTCCTCGGGGTGGCTAAGAGTAGAAGCAGAATGAGGTCAGCAACAACAACAATCACCCAGGGCAGTTCCATAGGGCTGCAACGGCAGAAAATGCAGATAACAAGAAAGCATCATACCTGAACAAGATGACCCATTTGTCGCCAATGAACTCGTGAAAGTCAATCGGACCCTGGGTAGTCTCAGCCTTGAAGTTGGGGGCGATGCTGCCCAAGCGAAGACTGTTCACACACGTTGATGTCAGTATATGGGTGTTACGTTGTCGATTCAAAGCAATGAGCAGAGTACAACATACGGAGCGGGACTGGCCATTGTGAAGCTGGTAGAGTGCTTATTTGTGGTTAGGGAGAATACGGATAATTGTGATCTGGAAAAGTCGTCGAGCTTGGTGAGAAATCGTTGAGCACGCAAGAGCGGGGGAGGGGCAGCTATTAAGTAGTGCGTGCGCGCCTATTCTAGTACTATTAATAGTCTCCACAAGAGCGTGGGATGGGGATAATAGCACTGAAGGGTCCGGGTGGAACGACAATGAAAGCAGTAGTAATAGGTGCTCTACGGAGTAGGCTTGAGGGGGGAGGTCTGGACGTACGAGATTAGCAAGCGCCCGTCAGGGTGCCGTCTCCATGTCCTGCACATTCCTGGCTGGTTCCTCACTCCATTTCACATGCCGCAAAATGATACCTTTCACTGTTAAGCCAGGACTAACCCCTCCTTGTTGGTAGTGAATTTTTCATTGTCTTATTTGGAAACGTAATGGTAATTCACAGGAAGACCGACTGGATCCCTGAGCAATGAGCAGCTTCATGGCTCATCCTAAACAATACCGAGTTTTCGAGTCTCGGGCAGCCATCCCCCCTCTCCCAATGATCCTTCGGTTTACCTAGGATTATCTTGCTGCAAGATTCTAGGTTACTGGGCCGTCTGTCAACTTGCTGATTTACACCAGAAGCGCCGTTGCGAACGGCGACACTGCCCGATGAGGGATTAAGCCATTTCCTTTCATCGGATCTCGCTCTCCGTCACTCCACCTATGCTATGGCGTCAATGAATTGGCAGATGTTGTCGAGGGCTAGAGAGTTATGGTGAAAAAGGTACGAGGATTTTCACCCCACAAAACAACAGTACTAGTTTACATATGTAGTTTACAAAGCATTACCCCACTGTGGCTGAGACTGATGCACATAATCAAGCTTTCAGCTCACCATCAATTTGCCTATGGCACAGGGGTTCAACTGGGAATGATACAGTGTCACGGACTTTGTTCATTCCTCCCCTCGCAATTCGCTACGAGGACAAGAATCCCAGTTCTGTTTAATGGCGATGCCGTGGTGTCAAAGAGGTACAAGTAGAACTATCTTGGGCAGCTAATAATATCTGGTTTCTTGTTGCCTGTTATTACAAAAAAAAAACAGCGTACTAATACCCTATCCTTCGAATACTTGTAGTCATTACTACTCCATATACTACATCAGTCCCGATGTGGAATGGGAGCTAGTATGGCGTGCTGCGACGGTCCTCTGATTGGCCAGCACGCCCCATTATGCCATTTGGACATGGATTTAGCACAACACACCAATCCCTTTCGGGGTGTGTTCTCAGCCACATATGTTTTGGGAAAGCCGCACCGTGATGGACAGACAGACATCAAATCACCGTTTGAAAAGCATAGAACCCGAAACCGGAGCTCAACCAACAAGCTCATATCTCTTCGCTTATTTCAACAGACATCGCGAATTTATCTGGATGATATAACCACGTAATGTAGGGCTAACGGGATTGGGGGTTGGTTGGGGTTTTCCAACGACGGAGGTCAAAGAGGTGGCTTGAGCCGTCGGTGACTACTAGACCTTCTCTTCTCTCTCGATTTGTGCACCCCCTGTCTTTACCCCGTGGTCATCAGATTTGGGAGATTCGTTCCCAATCGTTCCCAATTCGGCCTAAAATCCCTGTAAGTCCGATCTCACGATTGATCTCATCCATACGCTCGAAATCTGCCTGTGCCGTGCCTGTCAATTCGAATGCGTTAGTGATGCTCCAGGGTATCGTTGCGGTCGTCACATGTAATATTACCTTCTGATCCAAAGAGAATGTCCATCTCCTCCAACGAGACTCGCTTTGTCTAGGGGACGAAGAACCAGATGAACCCAGCACCAAGAAACGTCAATATGCCAAACAAGATATATGTGCCATATGTTATTTTTCGCAACATATCAGGGGTGACTTGGCCGACACTGTTTATTCGTTAGCATAGCTTTAAACCTCGCCTCTGGCTAGAACAATGGCATTGCAGGCGGAACCAAGAACGGACGCGGTTGTCTACGACGTACATGGAATTGTTCCTGTTTACACGTTAGCATAGCTTCTTAGCCCACCGAACTTACGATGGATTTTGATTTTGAAAACTGACATCCAGTTGCTCGAGGCACCGAGAGAAACACCATATGGTCGCGTGCTAAGAGGCCAGATCTCGGCCACTAAAATCCAAGCACATGGTCCCCACGAGTATCCGAAATGGACCACAAAGAGCCAGACCATGGAAACCGCCGCCCATCCTGCAGCACGTTGTTCGTGCCACTGATCTGCATTTCTTGCGGATATAATAGCGATAATGATGTGACATGCGGACATACCCAACGCTCCGATGGCCAATACCGGCTTGCGTCCTGTTCGGTCGATCCACGGAACGGCCGGGATGGTGGCGACGAACATGGCCTAAGGCAAATGTCAGATATTCGATTAGAACACCTATTATCATGGACTGGGGTGCATAAGTTTACTCCTAAAGAGTGAACCGATAGCCATGAATTGCAACTTGAACGTATTCCAAGCCGTGGGTTTTCGCAGGCCTGGGAAGTGTTCCGCAGCGGTTCGTTTCTCGAAGAGAGACTGGGCCTTGATCTCGAGTAACTCAAGCTCGACGAGTTCGTGAACCTCTGGGGGTCCTCGAAGATTTGCAAGTACTGCACGAGCTTCGTCCTCGCAGCCGTGGTGGAGGAGCCACCGAGGAGAAAATGGCATGAACATCATTCCGATGAGTAATACTAAGCAAGGTGCAATTTGCAGGCACGTCGGTGTCAACCAGGCGGCATCTCTTTGTTGGCCGCGTTCGGTTCCCCCGATGTAGTTGGCGCAATATTCAATCCAGAAACTAATCATGATACCAAAGGTGATTGCGAGTTGCTGAGTTGCGACAAGAGCACCCCGGACCTCGGGTGGTGCGACTTCGGAGTTGTATATAGGGACAATCATGGCAAGACTGCCAACACCCATACCACTATACTCCAATCCCCGAAGTCAGCAATCAGTCGATGATGCCAATGGCGTTCCCGTGCACTGCAGGATAGCACTTGGTCCATTTTGAATTGCTGTCGCCTGTACAATCACGCCAATCAAGAAGACACAGCAGGCAAATATGATGCCATATTTTCTCGAGATTGTTTCCGCAACGAACCCAGATAGCAGAGTCCCAACCCAGGCACCAAGCTCAAGAATTGCGGTTAACCACCCCTTCTTGGTCATGTCGGCGTTGGGATCAAATGGGTCGTATTCACCCATGTCTACCATGCAAGTCACCATGTCAGTCATTCACAAGGAATTATGTGCTAGGGCCACCCACGCTCTTTGAAGGCCGGCATGGCAAGCACGCCCGAGAACATGCCCTGGTTGTATCCATACAGGACACCTCCGATGCAGGCGAAGGCAGCAATACTGAATACTTTGAAGTTTCTCCACAAAGCCCTTGCGCCAGACGCTCCCATGAGAGCCTGGCGACGCTCTAGAACGGCATCGTAGAAAGCAATGCCGTCAGGTACTGCACCACCCATTTTTTGATCACTCGGGTTTTTTTTCGTGGGGTGGTCGATTGTTAACTTGTTTCGCGCGCTCTGTGCCAGGCCAACACGCTTGTGTAAGATACGAGGTTGGGTCCAGCTAAGGGGAAGACGGCTGGAACTCCCAAGCATGGGTGCTTATATTGGTATATGTGTAAGTGCTTGGGAAAATAAGGACCTTTCGTATTCTCAATTATTCTCAATTTCAAGGGTGTCTCCGGAGAAAAGACGGCGGCTTACATCTTTGGACGACTGCAACTCGACATGCAGGTGGGTGTGCTTCGGTATGCCATCCCATATTAGGGGAGTCGCATATTAACTTCGATGTTTATGGAAAGGATATTTCCCGAGCAAATCACGGCTATCGTCTCTGGACCAAAGTATGGAATCCGAACCATTACCTTGCCCTACACATTCGAATTGCAGCCCTCAACCGACACTTAGAGGTGGGCTATGGGTAAAATTAGATCAGTCTGCCACAAGGAGCCGGCCTTTTCTCCTCTTATAATCTATTAATGTGTTACTTGAAATATTCGTGAATGGGCCCATGATATGTAGCCATATCTAACCGCACTGTTGATGACTGGTAGTAAGCGACAATTCCAACGGCAACTGCACAGTTGCACTCTCTAAGTCACGGGAATAGCGTTGCTTGAACCCACCTTTTCGCGAGTAAACTACGGATCACAACCATCCGTTCCACCGGGGGCGACAATGGACCCTTTGATAGGTGACGGAGAAGACTAAAAAAACAAGATATTCAACAACTACCGACTTCCTTTCCCCCGCCGATCATATTCGGCCCATCTCGGACCTTTTTACCCAAGAGGCCTACTGTCGCCTGTAAGACTTTCTCCACACATGACATTGTCGATCGTTGGGTTATCGCCACTGGTCAGCTTGCACGAGTAGACTTCCATACTAGGAGTTGCGCACACACCTTCAAAAAGGTTCCCTGGTGCCTTCTGCCTAAAAATACCATCAACACTTCATCTCCCCCCTCTGACCATTTGCGATGGCCAAACTGCATTGTTAGAGATGGACGAAGCCGCTACCCTCGCATAAGGTTTACGTCCCAGCCATAGTCTGCACGTTCGTTGGAGAGCTAAGCTACAGATATGGAGTAGTAGTTGCAGATGGTGCGCCATCCATCAACTAGTCAATTGCGGGGTATGTTAGTTGCATTCTACTCCGTAGTCATGCGCCAATCCCCGATGCGACTCGATCCTACAAATCCCAGTTTTGCGCGCGTATAACTAAAGACGCATAGCCTATCCACTTGCACTCGAAAAGACTGTAGAGTCGAAGAAGAGAAGCGCTGCTTGACCTCAAAAACCGTAACTTCAAATTTTTTTACATTTTCGTAGGGCAACCCCAAAATGGCAACAAGGACCATATTCAGATTAGCTGTAACAGCACGAAGAGTGCCAGCACCACGTCCACCCATGATACACCGAGTTCGGCCTACTTGCACACCATTTTCCTGCCCCGTTGGCCAAACCAGCCCCAAGAAGTACATGCATGGGTCCTCATCATATAGGGCACCCGGATCCGATTCCAAATGGAGGCAAACAAAAATCCTGCCCGAGTTCAGCCTGGATGGCAAAGTTGTGATCGTCACAGGAGGTGCTCGAGGCTTGGGGTTAGTCCAGGCGGAAGCCTTGTTAGAAGCCGGTGCCAGAGGTGAGTCGTAGACCACCCAGTGACGCAAAAGTTGCCTGCATCCGTTTGCCAATCGAGCTCAGGCTGATTCGATATCATGCTAGTTCACGTAATGGATCGTCTCCCGCCACCGCCGCCCGATTCTGCATTCGCGCAGACCCGCGACAGAGCCGAAAAAGAGTTTGGTACACCGCTCCCATACCACCAAGTGGACGTCCGAGATGTAGACCACCTCGGTAAAGCTGTCGAGGGCATTGCAGCACAATACGGGAGAATTGACGGGTTGGTCGCAGCAGCGGGGATACAGCAAGAAACCCCTGCGCTAGAGTACGAGGCTGCTGATATCGACAGGATGCTAAGCGTGAATGTCACGGGTGTCTTCCTGACGGCGCAGATGGTAGCTAGGCAAATGATTCGGTTAAAGCAACCAGGAAGCATTGTGCTCGTTGCTAGTATGAGCGGGACGGTGGCTAATCGCGGAGTTATCTGCCCGTGGGTTCTCCCCTGAGCCAATGTCCCCTCGCTGTGGACAATGTAGTGCGAGCGCTGACGAAGCCAAATTACAGTGCGTATAATGCCTCTAAAGCAGCTGTTATCCAACTAGGCCGAAGCCTTGCAGCAGAGTGGGGTGGCCACGGTATCAGGGTTAACACGCTTTCGCCAGGTTATGTCGTAACTGCCCTTAACGAGGCGTTATTCAAAACTCGACCAGACAGGCGTGAGTCGTGGGCAAGTGATAACATGTTGGGGCGTCTGAGTTACCCCAACGAGTATCGAGGAGCCGCGGTTTTCCTCCTCAGCGATGCAAGCAGTTTCATGACGGGGAGCGATCTCCGAATTGATGGAGGCCACTGCGCATGGTAAAGGCATGTCAATGTGCGTAATCGTGTCTGAGGCTTACTGGGAGTTTATTGGGGGGCTTATTATAGGAACAACAACCCCGGTTAACCCTAGATTGGTCACCGCCCCATGCCTTAATCCGAGTTTGCTTTCTATTGACTCCGCACTGTGGCCAGCCTGTTGGAGATTTACAATTTTCGAGATGGTGGTGACAGGAAGGAACCGGCGCTGCGTTGGACTCTCCGTGGTGCTAGTGAGCCTCATCTCTTCATCAACAGCTTGCTGAAGTTGGCGTCTTGCCTCGAGTGCCTCGAGGGTAGGGCTACGCCTGGCTATCCCGCGAGTGGGTGTGTTGGCAGATCGGTATGCGATTGAGCTGGGGGAGAGAGTCGGGTTTGGATTCGCGATGCCCATCTTGTGTAATCTTTCAGTGAATGCAGCCGACTCATCGTTAAAACCCGTGTCTAGTGGAGCATCTTATCGCAATTTTTAATAATGGGAAGTTTCAACGTAGGTAGGCTGAGAATACGACCACCAATTGGAAAAGGATTACCATACCTCGTGGGTTTGGCGAGTTACTGGGTGGCTTTCGAGCTGTCGCTGGCGGTGCAGGGGTTGGAGGGGCACCAGACCTCGAACCAGTGGAATGAGACGGGTATTTGCGAACATTCTTGGGTGCAATTTTCGACGATGCAGAACCCATGATGATAGATATCTTCCAGGTAGAGTTTCGAGTGTACTGTCTCGTGTTGGGATCGAAGTTGCTGTTGATGAAGAAATTCTCCATAAGCCATAAGCTACAGAGTACGTAATAGTATTAATATAAGTACGTACGTATGGCTCTCTACGGAGTACGTCATATCCCCATTAGGGTAAGCACCAAAAATATTCCTAAAGCATTTTAATGAGAGGTCTAATTGGTTTTCTGGCATAGCTTTAGCTTTTATTTTTATTTATTGGGCATAGTCTCCACTATCTTTACGGAGTATTAGTACGGAGTACTGATCTGATCTTCAAGTTCTTTGAAAGACAAGAAATATCCTGATCCACTAGTAATCCATCCACACCAAGAAACCAAAGGTTAACAAAAAATATTAGTATGCCTATGCTCACCAACAAAGTTGCCAGGCGTACGAGTATGCTTTCGGAACCTGAGGCTACACCAATATATTATTCGCTAGCTCCTAAAATGCAAAGCCTAGATCTTTCCATTTCTCTCCCACCTGCTTGGCCGACACAATCAGGCCCCAAACCTCGCGACTCGGCGAGTCTCTTTTGATTACCTACATTGACCTTGCCGTTTGAAAATCAACCAAAAGGTTTGGGATTGACCTCGTGTATATCGAAATTACTCCTGGCTGCACGTTTGAGACCTGGCTTTTTTGGCAGATCTATCGAATCACGGACTTTCAGCCCTGGCACTGCTAGCTCTTCTTCAACCCGGCTGGCGTCTTCGTTCTGGGAAATTTGGCCGTGACCCAATGATGTTGACTCTCGACCGTCAGGCCCTTTGGTCATCGCTGGACCTACAGTAGCTTTCCGGGTCATCCGGGAAGGTAGGTTAAGGTTTGTGGCCTTAGCTCGCTGCATGGGCCCTGCATTTGTTGCGAGTCGCCGGAGATCGACTTGGCTATTAGAAAACACAACCCGAGCTCGTAGGCAGTGGACGGCTCTGTCCAGAGCAAGTTCAATCGCACATCGGTCTCGAATCCGACTAAGCTTCGGCCAGGTGGCCCGTTCTCCTTGCAGGCACGAACGTAACATAAATTCCGGCGTGGGGTTGGTGACTATTTTGGGGAGGTCCTGGATACTGATTTCTGGTAGGATGTCAATGTCGCCAGAGTATTTCTGGCTGAGGATGCTTCGGAGTTTGGTCATGAGGTTTGGAAACAACCCTAACTCAGCCATGAATTGTAGCCTGTGCATGGCCTCATCCCGTGCCAGGGTCGTTAAGGTACTGAGCCATTCTGAATCGTTCTTTCCAGGGTTCAGGTGTTTGGGCAGAAGCTTTTTTCCCTGCCGAATTTGGCGATGATCCCTTGAGAGAAAAGGCACGATGTGCGGGTTAACTTGGGAGACTATAAAGTGGTTGACGTTGAAAAGTTCCGCCAGCTTGGTCATCGGCAAATCATTATCGACCGAACCATCAATCCAACGCTGTGGTGTAGGATTCCAGGGACTGTGCTCTCCGGTGAGAGGGTCCCGAACAAGTAGTTCAGATGAGCTGAATACCAACGGTAGGGAGCATGAAGTTGCCACCGCAGACCAAATCATTACATTTGGCGCGGTGATGTAGTTGAGTAACCGCGGCAATTCGTATACTGACTCGGTGGAGACACAGATGTTGAGTATTCGTCGCGTGCGGTTATATGCCTCCTGGAACGTGATGTCACCCATCATGCCACGCATCACGCGTGTCAGGTTGGTGATGTCTGACCAAGTTCCATTGATAAATAAGCTTCTTAGATGGCCCACAAAATCCTCACTTCCACTACCTTCGAAAACTCCAAGATCGCCGTACGGAAATTCGTCAATCATTGCTGGTATCTCTGCATCGGTGCGTGTGCATATGAGGGCGGATAGGATTGAGCCGGCGGATGACCCGGAAATGATACGTGGTAAGAGCTTGGCCTCAAAGAGACTCTTGAGCACGCCGATATGCAGCATACCGAATGTAGCCCCCCCGCTCAACATCAATGCACTTCTCCCGAAGCTTTGCCTGGCATATAACATCGATTCAAGCAGGTCTCTGTCGGCAAAATCGTGTCCGCGAGAAATCGCACTCTGCTCCACTATAGCATCAATTGTATGGATTGCCGAGTCAACATACTGTTCTACTAGTCTCTTGGTTCCCGTGTGTGAGTGACGATAGAGGTCGGTATTGTTCATGCCTCCAAGATCGCGAGAAAGAGCCGTGCGGATTTGATACATCATTAAATGGATATCGCCTTCTGCGCGAGCGCACTCTAGGTCTTTCAGTCGAGAGTTGATCAGGCCATCATTGTACCCTACCCACACCGGCTCAAGTTTCCAAGCATCATTCCCCTCCAAGCGATCGAGTTCTTGTGCAGCCCTCTCCCAGTCTGCCAGAGTCTCGGCCTGCCAGAGTTGAAATGAGGGCGGTCAGTAGGTATGCTGGCACGTCTGTGATGAAGATGAAAAGAATAGATCCCGAGGTAACTCACATTGTCCATGGCAAGGTAAAGTTCGTGCCTCTGTTTGTATAGCTTGGCATTATCCTCCGTGTCTCGCCATGCGAACCGTGACCCTGTTGTGGCTACAAGACGATCTGCTCCATCAAAGGCACAAGAGAATGCATTCGACAGTCCAGACGACCAAGTCTGTTTCCAGCACTGGTAATAAGGAGCATGATGTTGTGGCAGGCTCTGATCGGACTGCAGCTTAGGGTCCTTCATGGCTGTGCTCAGTTGAAGTGACAGCGCTAATGGGTTTTATCTCTGTATCCGGATGTGCCTCCAGCTATGAGATATGTCCACATTCGGCCGCACCCTGAGTGTCTATTTCTCGCACTTTTGATGCTGGTGATCATAGCAGGATGTGGTTGATCATGTTCCGCAAATCATATATAGCAAATCCTAGATCTTGCCGACTGGTCTGTGATGAGGAGGGGAGAGACACGGTTAGTACGTCACGAGTAGAGGCGGCAAGTTTCATTGTATTTGGCTATACAAGTAAGCATGGGGGGCCGGCTGACTCAATCATTGTCACCATCACGAGCCTGCTTACTGGTTAGAACGGGTGGAGCGACTCATGTTGGGCGCCATGGCCCGCACGAAGAATGCTGATTAATCACAGGTACTGAAACATAGGCATGTGCACTTACTTTATAGCGACGAGCAAATGGCAACTGACTGGAGTTTATTGTGGTATAGAATACAAATTGGATTTCGGAATACATGTATGAATGAAACTGTAGTTGCGTGGTGGGTGCTCGGCTCAATTTGCAAGTTGCATGTGAAGAGAGTAATATGGGGCTCGACCCGTTTACAAGGTGGGGGGCCACTTGTGGCACTACCAAGGTCTCTCCAGTCCCCGCCTCTGAATTCAACCTCTTTGGGATCAGGTTGGCGATCTGTGTTTATGTATCACCCATATGTTCACCAAGTTGGGGGGGTGTCGAGAGACCGAATCTCTTCTGATGTGAGAGGAGTGCAAGCACCGCACTCGCACCGAAACCCATGCTGTAGGTAGAGCAGCGTTGTCGTAATGCCGTAGGACATGAGAAGCTCATCTCCTCGGTGACATTGTTGAGTAACTACGATGGTGATGGGGTTCATTCCCAATTTCATGGGAGAAATGCGCCAGCCAACATTGCAAGCCCCACGGCATGCGTGATTGAACCTAGAAGCGACTGGATAGATGCCATCTGTTTTGTCGGTTATCCGAAACCTTGCGGAGACTGTTAGCCTTGTGCCTATACCTTTATGGCGGGGTACTTGCTTGTTGGTATTGAATATAGCCCACAGTTCAGGAAGGCCGCGGTGACCTTGGCAGTGTAGACCTTTGATAATTCTCTTCTTCCATGGCGGAAGATTGTCAAACTCTCTTGCTAGTGACACCAAATTGGCTTCCAGTATCGATGCCTCAACCAGGATCAGTTCTCCAGGCAAGAGGCTTCGTATCGCGAATGCTCCATATCCTCCTAGGTGTGACCGGCGCACTTCAAAAAAATCATTTCTGAATAGCGCAGTATTCTGCATGGCATATGGAACCTGCGGAACTTCGGACAATGCCCTGTAAAGATCCACCTCGACAACGCCGAGATCTGTCAAAAGACGAGTGTACATCCCTTTGGAACCCACCCTATTTCTAGCACACCTAGAATAAGCAGTGCTCGTGGCTCTTGGGATCTATGACAGACCTTGGTAGTTTATTGAGGGTTTGCATAGACGGTATTACGAAGTCCTGTGCGGCGTCATCGTGGACTTCTTTGTGCCTAGCTGGGAGGGCTGGGCGAGGGCCCCATGTGCTCATCGTGGCGAGGAAGTAAAGTTCGAGGTCGAGCGTCGGTAGTTCCAGGACTGGCCTGGTGCCTTGAGGAAGTTCGAACGCTAATGTGATTGACTGGTCAAGGTAAGCCAAGCTTTATTTTCTTCTGACAGCTATGGCGCCGCTGAGCTACTAGCAACGATGTAGGAATACCCATACGTGATGGAGGAAAGTAATGTACAGGTATACGGAGTACATACTAACCCATTCTTAATTTAGCAATCAGACTCTATTCGGCATGCTTTCGGAAGGAGTCAGGATTTGTCTTTCTATTTGAGGAAAGGGATTCACTGTAGCAAACACATGGTGCTGTGGGGTGCCTCGTTTCTTCACAGCAATCAATGCGAATGGGATATTGGGCAAAGACGAATCGCCAACATAATACCTGTATTTAGAAATAGCCAGCAGGCCACATCAAGGCATGCCTTAGGGTCTGAACAGAGGAAATGGGCTGGCCCGGTACGCAGACGGGCAGATGCGACTTGCCCAAAGTTCTGACGTGCTCATGGCAAAAACGCCACTTAATCCCGCGATGAAGGTCTACAGCCTACGGAGCTTGCAACGCACATACATAATTTATCCAATCATTAATCAAACCGCCCCTCGCTGGAAATTCTTCAAAAGAGATGCAGTCAATGTCAATACATTCTCGAGAAAAGGTCAAGGCGTTAAGACACTTCGAGGATATGACAACCATCTCGTTAGACTGTCAAGACTGTCACGGTGCAAACCACAAAATAAACAGAACAACAGCTAAAGGAGGGGGAGGTGTGCCGGGTTGGCATACCGTGCAATGAACAAGCCAATAGATAGGAAGCAAAGGTGAATTTTTCGTCTGAATGGCATGTAGCACCCAGGAGCCTGAAGCAGAGTTGCAAATTGAATCGGGCACAGATTCGTTCATGTGCCTCCACTCAATTAGCAATGTCACAAGTATCAAAGCCCAAGAAGGTGATTTGTATAAAAATTTTTTTTTTCACCATGATCAACTTCCGGACTCCATTTAGGTAGATGCTTGCGGAATAGGGACTGGTACAGGGCCGCCGGGAGAATCTGCCTTCCGGGCTGTTAATACCTCCACACCTGTCTCCGTAACTAGTAATGTATGTTCTGGGCAAGTTAGTTGGTTAGTGGTACAGAAGGGAGGAGTACAACACACCGAACTGGGCCGTCCTCTTCCCATCAATAGTTGTGCTTGTCCAATTGTCTGGCCATGTTACGTCACGGTACTTCCCCAATGCAATCATAGGCTCGATGGTGAATGTCATACCAGGCTTTGCCTCACCAACAGCCTTATTCTTCGCATAGTGTGGGACGTTTGGGGGGCAGTGGAAGTGAGTGTTAATGCCGTGGCCGCAGTAAGTCCGAATGACGCTACAGTCCTTGGACTTGGCGTGCTTTTCAATGATGTTGCCAAATTCACGAAAGAGAACACCCGGCTTCACAGCTTTGATAGAAAGGTCGAGACACTCACGTGCCGTCTCAACTACCCGAACCGAATCTGGGTCCGCCTTCGCCTTATCGCCTACATAATAAGTTTCGTTGAGATCACCGTGATAGCCTTCGTGGAAGAGGGACACATCAATATTGAGAATGTCACCATCCTGCAAAATCCGCTGGTCGGGAATACCATGGCATATGACCTCGTTTGGGGACGTGCAGACTGATTTCGGGAAATGATTATAATTAAGAGGAGACGGGTAAGCCTGTACAGAAGGTCAGCCAAGACACAAGAAAACGAGGTGGGAACCTTTAGCTTGCTTTTCTTTCGATACAGGCTTTATGGACAATCTCATCGATGAAATCGGTCGTAATTCCGGGCTTGATTGCAGCGGCAGCTATGTCCAGAACCTCTCGAGATAATCGGCATACCTTGCGCATGGCTTCTTGGCCTTTAGCGTCAAGAATGACTATCTTGTTTCGGTTTAAAAGCGTGCGGTAATACTTGGGGATACCATCTTCGGACCAGTCGGGGTGTGGGATGGACTTGGGTACGGTACGCTTGGGCGAAAGAGGGTAAACAGGCCGTAGTGCGCCGGTATATGCGAATGTGGGAAATGGGTTGAAATGGCCCGTGACTGCGTCAGGTTTAGAAACCACCTTTGGAACTAGGATATTGCGGAAGCTATTACGTTGGGTTTTATGTAAGGATTTGTGTTCAGTCTAACAAGCGAAAGCTCATGGTCAGTTACCTATCCAGTAAGCACGATAGAAATATATACCCAGTTCTCTTTGAAGCAATCTTGAGAGCAAAAAAAGCTATTCTTCAAGTCTAGTTTCAGGCATGTAGGACATTGGAGAGAGCCTGCATCTTTATCGCAGTTTGTGCTTGAGCACTTGCGACTTTGCGAGGTCTCGGTCGTCATAGTGTTGTGCTTCTCTCGAATGTGTATGCTCCTTATACTCCGTAGTCCGTGTTTTGTTCGGACTTCTTTTACTGGAAGCTTCTTGTTCTTGAAGTTGGGCAATGGATGATAGGGTACTCGTGCACCGCCCCCACTAATCTCTAATGGATATTATGTACTTCTATTAGTGGGGGTGGTGCACGAGTACATAACATTAGATTAGTGATGTTAGTGTGCGTTGAACACACAGAACGCAGGCATTGAGAATACACCATAATAGGATCGGAGCACTCCGTGACAAATTCTCCAATTATTATCCAGGCTAACGAGAGGAGAACATCTCCATGTATCTATCCATGTACGTGTACAAGTAAATACTATTAGTACTACTCCGTATTATCTGTGCCTTTTGCTTCCCCACTTCCTTCGTCTGTGGGTGCGCCACAAACGATTTTTCGTTCACACATCCACATCTTTTGCTATTTTTCCAAGGCATCGCGACTTTTAATTCTGTAACAACTCCAACAAAAGTCGAAATGCCTCCAAAAATGTTCAGGATCATGACGATAAAAAAGCGCTTTTAACGAAGGCTTTTGAGGTCGCTATTACCGACAAAAGACCAAATATCGCCCAAGATTGCACGAGAGTTAAATGTGCCGCGTCGAGCTCTAGCCTACCGAGTCAAAACATTTAATGAGCAGAAAAAGGTCAAAACACCATATAAAAAGACGGGAAAAAAAGCTCGAAGAATACCAAGAATTTACTTTGATAAGCTAGGTTCAAATGACGAGTGATAGTTATCTACCTGTGATGCCTGGTATGATTGAAGAATGGGCAAATCGCGCTCTGACACACGCTGGCTGATCTGACCGGGTCAGCAAAATGCGGGCATATCGCCTTGAGAAAAGGCGGCAAATGACAAGATGCAGGATACAAGAAGGCATCTTACACGCAAAAGGACCAAAAGACATGTAGCGGCTTTGGGTCATGACGGCGTTTTGATTGTTTTGAATGCTGGTCGGTCAATTTTTGAGAGAAGAGAGAAGGAGGCCAGTGAGAAGAGAAAAGCTTGAGAGAGACCTTACGAAAAGATTTGGCGTAACATCACAACAACTGACGACATATGCGCCTGTAATAAGGTCTATAGAGTCAGTGGAGGCACAAGAACAGAAAGGGCTTTTTTATATTTCATATTAAATTTAATTGGATTTGTTACAGAATTAAATGTCGTGATGCCTTCGAAAAATAGCAAAAGATGTGTGAAAGCAAAATCGTCTGTGGCGCACCCACAGACGAAGGAAGTGGGGAAGCAAAAGGCACAGATACTAGCGGACTTTTAATACTATTAATTTCTCTTTTGAGAAACCCCGACTTGATTTAACTCGATGGCATACTTCCACCAATCTTCACTCCGCCATCTTTCTATGCAAAGCATGCGCATGAGTACCTGTCGATAATATCCCTTTCAGGGTGAAAGAAGTGGCACTATCCAGGCATTTATTGGATGCAAGGGGATCCATCACCAACTCATTGAGCTCTATTGAACTTGGTGCTGGCATAACTTCACATACAGCTTCTCCAGGTTCAGAAATGGGGCCACAAACCCGGGAGACGATCGTGATTGTGGGTGCAGGCCCGGTTGGGGCTACCGCCGCCCTATATGCAGCGCGTAGAGGATATCGTGTGCAAGTGTACGAGTTGAGACCTGGTAAGATGATAGATGCAATGTGCAGATAGTCCATATGTGGCCGACACTGAGTATCGATAGATTTGAGGGATCCGACGACAATACCCCTTAATTTCACAAGGTCCATCAACCTTGCACTCTCGGAACGGGGGATCCATGCATTGCGGAGCAGCCATCTCCCGGGCCTTGTTGACCGCGTTCTTTCTCGCTCAATCCCGATGAGAGGCAGAATGATACACCGTCTGCGGCAGGAGACAGGCAAGCAAGAGGAGCTGTCTCAAGACTATGATATTCATGGCAGGGTAAAATGGCCATTTGCTATATACAAAAGTCGACAGTACACTGACTGTATGTAGGCAATCCATGCTGTTGACCGAGCCGGCCTGAATTCCACCCTCCTCGATGCCCTTGATACTATGGACAACGTGGAAATATTCTTTGGCCATAAATTAACGGGTGCTGATTTTGTTCGCCGGAAGGCATGGTTTGAAATTTCCAATGGCCCAGAAACATCATCGGGCTCGACACAAAGACGAACTGAGATTGATGTGGATTTCGATTTCATGATCGGGGCAGACGGTGCACATTCCGCTGTTCGATATCACATGATGAAATACACGAGAGTTGACTTTGAGCAGAAATACATTGACACCCTGTGGTGCGAATTCACAATACCCGCGCTCGAAAGGAATCAGGACGAAGTTGACCGGCCCGCGGAATGTAAATTCCGCATTTCGCCAAACCACTTGCATATATGGCCAGCAGGCGACTCAATGTTTATTGCGATTCCTAGCACAGTATGTATTGGGGCTTCTATGTGGACTAAATACGGATGCCATGACAGCTGACCCTTTATAGGATGGGTCTTTTACTTGTACACTCTTCTTACCGAGTGGACAGTTTGCTCGCCTTGAAGCAGACGCCAGCCAAGTGCCTCGTTTCTTTGATGAACGATTTCCTGGAGCTACGGCCCTCATATCAAAGACGAGCCTGGTTGAATCTTTTGTCAGCAACCCTCATCTACCTCTTATCAGTATCAAATGCTCTCCCTTCCATTTCCGAGACTCGGTTGTCATTATTGGGGATGCCGCTCATGCCATGGTTCCCTTCTACGGTCAGGGAATGAATGCTGGCCTCGAGGATGTCAGAATTCTTTTCGAGACTTTGGATACATGCTCCCGGGATGAAGAACCCATTGGTGCAACTAGCCATAGGGGCAAGGCGCTGGAACAATATACCAAGTTCCGCGTCCCAGATGCGCACGCCATCAATGATTTGGCACTTGATAACTACGTTGAAATGCGCTCATCAGTTCTTTCGCCCATTTACCGGCTTCGTAAGTTTGCTGAAGAGTATATTTCTCTTTACTGTCCTAGTCTGGGCTGGCAAACAAAGTATTCTAGGGTCAGTTTCGGTAATGAAAGATACTCGGAGGTAGTAGCACGAACGGAGAAGCAAGGACAAATTCTTTCGAGAACTGTTGTTCTCACTATTGGGTCCGGGGTACTGGCAGTTATATGGTTAGGTGGTCGGCGTTTTCTGCGTGGGTCAGGATAATTCGCAAACTTTTTTTTGGGGGCCCAACTGCTTGAACTTGGTCAAACTCATGTACTCCGTAAATGAAATATCTGTGCGTGGCAATACACCTATCAAAACCAAACTACTGAGTTAATTGAATCTCGGGCAAAGGGGTAAGAAAGTGTGCTTTTCCTCGCAGGGATTCTTGTCTTGAGCACCTCCTGGACATATAGGCATCGTGCGTGGCATTCTTAGCATTTGCATCGCACACCAGAGAAATCATTGCTTGCATAACATGTCAACATATTGGAATAATACCATGGACAAAAGAATCTAGTAGACCAGTTTTTAACCAGATTTTCCCTTTTTTTGGTAGCATTCACTGATGATCGAATACTCCGTAATCTAACGGGCCCAAGATGTCGATGACTGCTCTGTATTATGACTTTCATTCGGCTGCGATGTAATAATTACTATGTAATTACATTATTCTTGGTTCTCTGTACTCCGTACTCCTTGCTAACAGGATTTCGAGCTACAAAAGTGTGAGCATCTTCGGCTGTAATATTTTGGGGGGTGGAAGTAATACATACTACCGTTGTGTTTGAGTACCTACTCTGTATCAAAGTCAATGGCTTAGTCAGTTTATATAATAAGAATCGAAGCCTGCCTTGGCATCATTTCTATCCCACTACAAGAAATATGCAAAACTAGCAACACCTTATCCAAACTAATTTCCCATCAAAGCTTGCTCAACGCACGTCCACTGAAGGCAAGTCGAAACAAACCCAGAAACAAACCCGGATACGCCGATACATGCGATCGCATCACCAAGCTTCATGCTGCAGTACATTTTTCTAACGTTGATTTAGCTTATCTCAAGGCTTCGGCGCTCAATCCCCAACTCGGCTCTCCTATTTCGTCGTAACAGGATTGGCAGACGCATATATATACCGCGCCAACTCCTCACGAGTTGTATATCAATCTGACAACGAACCTCCAACCACTACGATTTCAAAATGTCTGGAGAAGCATGGCTTTATCTTCTAGCAGTGTTGCTAAACGCTGTGAATCTATTTCTCCAGGTGTTCTTCACTATCATGTACAGTGATTTGGAATGGTTGGTTGCCTTCTCGACTACGGGCTCTGTCCAAGATGATATCTGACATTACACAGTGACTACATCAACCCGATCGATCTCTGCAACCGGCTGAACACCTACATCATCCCAGAGGCTGGAGTGCATGCATTCCTCACCTTCATGTTTTTGATTAACGGCTACTGGCTATCTCTCGTCCTTAACCTTCCTCTACTTGCTTGGAATGTCAAGAAGTAGGTAGCCTCCTATCTATTGTTTCACAATCTCGACGTATTTACTAACTGCGCCGAAATAGGATCGTCGAGAACACACACTTGTTGGATGCCACTGAGATCTTCAGGAAGTTAAATGTCCACAAAAAGGTATATACTTACGATATCCTACTGACAGCCTGGTACTAATGCACCCCAGGAATCCTTCTCCAAGCTTGCTTTTCACCTCGTCATGTTCTTTTTCTACCTCTACAGCATGATCGTCGCCCTTATTAAAGATGAAGCGAGTTAAGTGTATCGTCTTGCGTGGAAGTCTCCAGCTACCGCTGTGTAAATCCTGCTTCCATCCTACCACACACGCCCTTTACCGTACTCAAATGACGCAATATCAAGATTGATGTTATATATTGTGTGGGATGAGTGCATGATATCATATTCCACAACATGCGATGGCCGCTATGAAAGTAGCAATATATTTACTTGTATGATTTTTTATTACGCTCTGCTAGTAGAGGGTTATTTATACATTTTTATCTGATAACTTTTTTGTTTTTCTTTTTAGAGTTCGTTACAGTGTAAACGTGTGGTACCACAGGCGCAGGCTGGTACTGATGTGGGGTGGAACCGGTCTGGAAGTATCAGTAATATTTGTACCGAGTACTCCGTACCACCAATAGGTACTTGTACTTGTTAACCTCAGCAATTCCGACGAAGCCAAAACTTCAATGGTACCCTCCCTTTTTCTCCATCTGCCATTATCTCCTGCCTCTCAAACACAGCCGGACTTTAGTTTGAACAATTATGGCGGATTTTGGCGAGTACGCGCCCAACCAAGTTCCGAGCGATGCACTGCTTGTACGAGAAAGTGCCAGGCAGGACCATAGTCTTGCACAATACTCAGCAGTTAAACTTGCTCAAGCGCCGCTAGGACCCGCCAACCCATTCGGACAAACGAAAAAGAGGAAAGTCGATATCTTAACAGGATCAGCGAGCGAAACACAGCTATCCGAATATGCCTTCCGCTCCAAACATCGTGCCCTAGAAAGGCGCGGCGGGATACACCAAGAACTACAAACATCCTCTGCTCAAAAGCAACAAAACGCGCAACTGAGGGCTCAGCGGGAGCCCAAGGGTAATGCCACGATCGTAGAAGGGCCTGGGAGCTACGTCGGGCCATGGGCTCGTAGAAGAACGACTGAAGAATATGAAATTGTCAACGAAGATGAACTCGAAAGTGGTGAAGAGTACGAGGAGATCGACGAAGATGATGTTGTCCAAAGTGGTGTACTTGTTTCCGCCCCGGCCAGCTCCATTGCTAAAAGACAAGAAGAGGATGCTGGATCCTTGGAAACAAGCAAATTTCATGGTAGCGAGGAATTCGACTATCAGGGGCGGCCATGGACCAGAGTTCCCAGAGATTTGGATATTGATCTTGAAAAGGAGATCGGGGCCATCACAAATTTTGTTCCGAAAAGGCAAATACATGCCTGGAAGGCAGCGCATTCCAAGCCGATCACTTCCCTGCGCTTATTCCCTTCTTCTAGCCACCTCCTCCTCTCCGGCAGTGCTGATTCCACAATCAAAATATGGAATTGCTATGGTCAACGTGAGCTTATGCGTTCGTATCTCGGTCACCAAAAGGCTGTCACTGATCTCCATTTCAATCACGATGGTACAAAATTCCTCTCCGCCAGTTTTGATCGACAGATGAAGCTCTGGGACGTTGAGACTGGACAGTGCATCCAAAGGTTCTCGAGCGGAAAGACTCCCCACTGCGTACGGTTCAATAACCTGGCAATGGACCACCGTAGCGAATTCATCGCTGGTATGTCTGACAAGAGAATACTTCAATACGATATTCGGTCAGGAAATGATATAGTACAAGACTACGACCACCACCTTGGCGCCATTCACTCTCTTGTTTTCTGCGACGAAGGGAGGCGGTTTGTGTCGACATCCGAAGATCGGTCTCTGAGGGCATGGGATTATAATATTCCGGTTCCTATCCGCTACATCGCCGAGATCGACATGTTCCCGTACACCAGGGGGTGTTTACATCCGAGCGGAAAATACATTGTCTACCAGTCCTCTGACAATACATGTGTGGTTTACGGGGCGACTGATAAGTTCCGCCAGAATCGGAAGAAACTATACAAAGGCCATCACAATGCTGGAACAGCCATCGACGTTGAGGTCAGTCCTGATGGGCAGTTTCTTGCGAGCGGTGACAGTGGGGGTCAACTCATGTTTTGGGATTGGAAGACTTGCCGCTTGCTTCAGCAACTTAAGGCTGGAACAGAGCCTGTAACCTGCGTTCAATGGAGCCAGCAAGAAACATCAAAAGTTTTCACTGCAGGGCAGGACGGCCAAATTAGACTTTGGGATTGATAA
Source organism: Graphium sp. VPRI43844 (assembly GCA_019925285.1). Taxonomy (NCBI): domain Eukaryota; kingdom Fungi; phylum Ascomycota; class Sordariomycetes; order Microascales; family Graphiaceae; genus Graphium; species Graphium sp. VPRI43844. The sequence continues at coordinate 144,389 of JADHKT010000063.1, forward strand.
CAATACATTCTATATTCTCAGGTTCTCATTTCGACGTTTTGGACGAAGGACCTTCGCCTTTCATCTCTCTGGCGATGCGGGTTTGAGTGAAAAATACCGACCAGAGCACGGCCGTGCAATTCCCACGACCGACAAACATGCTTGATCCTTGAGAGCTCTTGGCGAGACACTGGCGCAGAGGTTGTAGTCTACCCGTCTCTCAACGCAGACCTCCGCACGAATACGTTTTAAAGCAGCCTACCTATCAAATCGGCAACGATGTAAATCCCATTAAGAAAGTACCGCACTCCTGAGGAAAACACCTCAGTCCAAATACCCAACGCCAGGCTTGGACTTGTCTTAGAGCAATGCCCCCCACGGAGCTGTGCACAGATACATTGAAGCTTCTGGGAATTCAAATTATGCCGTGTTACACGCTCAGGCTCGTATCATTTGTCCTTGGAGTCCCCCCACTCAGTCTCTGTCGACAACCAACAAGGTTTTGCCTAACAAGGCTCTATGAATTATCGTATTGGCATCCATGACCATGAACAGTCCATCGTCATCTGTGTCAGTGCCACTTTACTGGTAGATCTCAAAGACGGTGCATACGAGGCCATAGACTCGAGGCCAGTTCTGATTCGCCAAGAAATAGTTAAACGGACGCAACTAGGGCGTTCTAATATCTTCTAGGAAATATCGTTTAGCACAATGGAGCACCTTTGTATTGATATTTTTTAAATTTTTTCTCAGGTTAGTTAGCCGCGCAGGGCTATTGCTACTTCGGAAAAAAAAAACCTATCTATACAGGAAAAGGCCCCTACTGCCCTACTGGCGGCGCCAGGTTGCCAGGTGCGCCGTCATTTCTTGTAGTCCATTTACAGTGCTGATTAGTGCGGGCCTACAGTACAGGACTCGATGGGTACAGTGACTTTCCACTGTGTTCCACTCCTCCCATCTCCCCCTTCACGCTTCCCACAACCCACTCTCACCCATTGTGTTGAGAGACGCTTACAACAACCACGCCAGAGGCACATTTTCAACGAAACGTCGAGCTATTGAAAAACCAAGTATGGAGTCTGATTTTACTTGCCAAACCGAACCTATGGACATCACCGATGACTGGACAGGCCGGAAAGCACGCGCAACCGCCCAAGGGCATCGTCAATGAGAGCGCCGTCTACGACGCCCTCTCAGACAGGACTTCGGAAGCGCGGCCGCCCACCAGGGCGCATTCCAACAGCTACTCCCGTCGAGAACCCTCTGAGCTCAGAGGCACTTCAGCAGACACTCCAGAAATGGAACCAAATGACCTCCCACGACACCCGCCTCGATAGCATCCTCTCATGGTGCCTCACCACCCTCCTCCCAACCCAAGGGGAGGAGAGGTGTATGAAGTAGAGGCACCTTGAGAGGCGAAAGGCCTAATGTCATGGTCATGACACAATAATAAATCTTGGGAAAGGGTTGAGAGGCATTGAGAGTGGTGGGTTTGTCACCTTGGAGTTTTTTTCCTACCTGTATTACCGTTGGAGAACTGAGTAACAAGTACTAGTTAAAACAGTGTATAAATTATCATTATTATCATCCATTGTGTTACTCCCTGACGGGGGATCCAGTGCCGCTGCCAAGCGGTATTGATGGATCCTCCCAGAGGTTATGATGTGTCGTAGCACCGGGCGGCTGGTTAGCAGCCTCCGTAGATCTCGCCAGAGATCCTCGGGGCTCGTCGGCCAGATGTCCGGCTTTTCCAAGCCTCCTCGGGGGCACCGGAGGCAGATATGCTCGAAATCTTCTTCCCCCGTTTGCACGCGCACAGCGGGGAGTCGGCTAGCTGCTTCCTGAAGAGGTAGGCCGCTAGTCTGATATATCCAGTGCGTCCCTGCACTAGGAGAGAGCTCTCTGCCTTTGTTAGTCCCGAGTGGTGCTTCTGGAAGGACTGGAGCGTCCAGGCTAGGTCGCTGGTAGCTGGTGCATTTGTAGGCTTCGTATCTACCATTTGCTGCCATCGTCTTTTCCATTCTGCAAGTATGGACCGCCACGCCCATTCTCGCAGGATGGGTGTCATATGCCTCGCAGGGGTGCTGCTTTTGGTATTGAGGATAACAAATTGGCTTGGCTTATTCAGAGGGGAAAACCTAATTGCAGGAAAAGCCTCTACACGCTGTTCGCTGCGTTGTTCCTTTCACTCCTGCCCAGTGTTAACGAGTGCGATTTATATATTATGTAGTCCAGTCCATACCGTATAACAAACAATTCAGCCTAAAGTGCCCTCTTAACATTCTTTGAGACTTCCTTGCCTGGACTGCCCTAGGGGATGTTTCGTTAGCGATGCATAAAGCAAAAGCTGACCTATCAGTCAACTTGGTGCCATGCCCACCCCTCTCCGCTGCAGCAATAGTAAATAATATGGAACAATTCATCCACTATCTGTCTTACATTACCTAACTTTCCCAGCGAGGTAATCTTAAGTATTTGTAAGAAAGGGGCGGCAGTTGTGGGTTTATTGACCTTGACAACATCAACCTTCATCACAAGAGAGCCACCAGTATGGCAAGTGAAGCAACGACCGCCCGTGATTTTTTCCACTCAAGACTGTTCGCAGTTGTCGGTGCGAGCTCTAACACAGAGAAGATCGGATATAAAGGTGAAAATGAACAATCCAGGAGCTTGAAATTTACAGTACTCTCTTTCGTCCTCATCATACTAACATTATAATTTTTGCAAGTTTTCGCTTGGTATATTCATCATGGGTTGCCGGTAACCCCAATTCACCCAATAGCAACAAGCATTACAGTTGGGGACAACGTCTACTCGGTCATACCCTCTCTGAGCAAACTCGAGAAACCTGGGGAAACATCTGTGTCAATCATAACTGCCCCTGCAGTAACCCTTGAGGTTCTTCAGGAGGCTCGTGATATTGGGGTCCAGGCTGTTTGGCTTCAGCCTGGCACGTTCGATGAGAAAGTCATCGATTTTGCTCTGACTGAAGGAAGGTTTAAGACAGTTGTAGTTGGTGACAGTGGCCCTAGGGGCGAGAGCTGGTGTGTACTTGCGCACGGAGAAAATGCATTGAAGCTGTTAGGAAAGCACTAGGCCAGGTATTAGGTGCCAACATGTATTCAACTTTGCGCCATATATAAGTATGAAATCCAGTAATATTCAGAGGTCATCACTGGGAAGCACGCTTTCGGAGTCGCGGTCGAGTGTCTCTCTTCCGGGTGGCGGAGGATTGATTCTTGGGAACCTGCGCCTCGCAAGACAAGCCCTACTTCTCCTTGCTCACGCAAGCGCGCACCGAAGCCATAGGACTACGCAGCTTCCTGTTTTGGCGATCAACTCCCGCCACTGCGAATGCGGTGAAGGGCGACAGACGGCGGCGCACATCTTTGTCGAATGCACGAACCTGGAAACCTAACGACAACAGCTTGAACGACGCATCGGACACACACTTCGGGGGGCGGCCGATCTGAAATACGCACTTACGGGCAAGGCAGCTGTAGCCAGCGCGAGGTGGCTAGGGGCTTTGGGGATCCTCCCGCAGTATCAGCTGGCGGAACGGATCGCGGGTCAAGGACGGCGGCCGGTGGACGCGGAATAGGAAAAAAAAACAACATCACAAGGGGAGCACATTAGGGACGGCATAGGAGGATGCGCGAGGCGTTGCATCGTGTCTGGACACGATGATAAATCATTGGAAACAAAAAGATCACAATTCATAGGGGCAGGGTTTTGTCACCCAGGAGGTTTTTCCCTTCCCGCTTAACGAGGATGGACTAGATAACCATATATGGTTAGAATAGTGTATACATACATTGATTGATTGATAGAATGCATATCAAAATGAGACGCACAAAACCCTCAGTAAAATGAACCAGCAGCTGGAGCGACTGACTGCACAAATGTCCTCCCTTGGTCAAACCCAAGATCACCAACGGCCAGGCCATGAAGGAGCCAACCCCACCCTTTCCCCAGTCAACAGACAACCCATTCTGATACAGTACCTCCAGGATGCCAGCGTAGTTCTGCAGGAGATCTGGTGGCGATGAAAAGCAGACGGGTGTTTCCGCAATGAATCTGGTACTTTTCAAAAGCTGGCGATCTTCATCGGTTAGCATTTCAATTGAGAAGAGCTGGGCAGCAAGTCCCACAGGCTTTAGTTTCGGTAAGAGGCATTGTAATGCCTGGCAAAGGCGGCGTTTGATCAGTGGTAGGGGACGCTATTTCATAGATGGAATGGGCAACAAGGATATTAGGATTGCGATGAAAAGCCAAACTGACGAGATTGAAAGAAGAGGGAGAATATGAGCAGGCCAGGTGGTAGAACGTCGGACTTCGAAAAGTACTTGCCAGCATCGCGGTTAAGCTGGGGCCGAATTCGTCGTACCGAACAGTCGGGCAAGAAGTATGCGAAGTTTGGACACTGAATCTAATATATAGACGACGCTAAAGTGGGGCGTGTGTCTGATTTTACGGTAATCCTGAAATCCTGAAACGCCTTTTCGCCCAATCACCACCCGTACAGCCGTCAAACGCCCCGCCTTTTCGCCCACTCTCTGGCCCAATGCCCAATCACTGCCCGCCCCGAGACCCGCAATGCCCTGCTCTGCCGACACATATCCACAATTAGTGTTTTGCCCAATCACTGTCCGTAGAGCCGCCCTCCAGCCAATCGCAGTCTGTCATCTCTCTTCAGTGTGTTTTCTGTCGACACATATCCACAATTAGTGTTTTGCCCAATCACGGCCCGTAGAGCTACCCTGCAGCCAATCGCTGTGTCATTTTCTCTTTTCTTACTTTTTACAGGGATCATCCCCCATTGCAGTTCTGTTTTCTCTTTTGCTCCTTCCTGTCGCGTTCTGTTTCCTCTTTTGCGCCTTCCTGCCGCGTTCTGTTTTCTCTTTTGCTCTTTCCTGAGGGTGATTCCTCCGACCAAGAGGCAACTGACGAGGGCGATTCCTCCGACCAAGAGGCAGCTGGCGAGGGTGATTCCTCTGGCCAAGAGGGCGAGGCCACTGGCAGGCTCAGGCAAAGGGTTCAGGCAACTGGCGAGGGTGATTCCTCCGACCAAGAGGGCGAGGCAACTGACGAGGGTGATTCCTCCGACCAAGAGGCAACTGACGACGGTGATTCATGGTCCCCTGGGCTTTTCGAGGGCTTATGGAGGCTTGATAGATCCTCTTCTGCGACTTGAGAGATTCTTCCGGCAGCCGGCTCGGGATCCCAGTTGTACGGTTCAATTGAGATTTACGGAGTTTTATGGAGGCTTGATAGATCCTAGACCATTCTCCCAGCTTCGTACGTCGGCGGACCCCGTTTTCTTGGCAAGTGTCACCAGCATTCCATGGCCAAGCAGTTCACGGTTTCGTCAGCCGCAGTAGTTAGCGTAGTTAACGCGTTATTAAATTGGAAAAATGTCCTAAAGTGATTACTGACAACTGATAACAGCTGCATGTGGGTCCAAAAACATTTGCTGTTGAACTAAAATTTGCTGTCGAACTAACATTGCGGTCCACGCGCTTCGGGGGCCTGCGAAGCAGGCCCTTCACTGCATAACCCTCGTAGGTTGCAGGCGATGGCAGTCGATCTCGTCTGTACTTTCCTCGACGAGCGGCCCGGGGCTCTCAGGGCGGCTACCGAGCTGGGTCAGTAACACTTCCAATACGTCGACGGCGAAGGCGGTACAGGAAAGTCCCGCGTGATCGAGGCCTCAAAGGATGTTTTTGCTATCCGTGGCGAGAGCCATCTACTCCCCGTGACGGCGACGTACGGCACCGCAGTCGCCGGAATAGGTGGCTGTACCATACACTCGGCCTGCCAGCTAGTCGTGAAACGAAGCAAAAGGATTGAGAGTGACGGAGCACGACCCAGCGGTCGACTACAATACACCGCCGCTGAACTTGAGCGGTGTAACAACTGAACAACTGAGAGGGTCTCTCGGGGCTTCGTGCTAAAATCCGCTGCCTGTAGAGCGTTCTCTATGACGGGATGGGCAGCGGCAGGGGCCTTGAGGTAAGGGTGTTGCGCTTCCTTTGGTACCTCCTGTCGGACGGGTATGAAGCGGGGTTCTCAGTTATCGCCCTCTCAGCACGCTCCTCGGCATGCACAGAGTCGTAGACTGTCATGTACAGCTCCTCCGGCGTATCGGTGGTCCACGCGGCGGAGGTTACGTGCAACTCGGTTCTGGGATGTTGCTCGTAAGCGGCTATCAGTCGAAGGTACAGCGCCCCTGGATTGTTGGCGCTTGGTTCCAGCGAGGGCTGTTGTCTCGCGAGCCGATATCGACAGTGGCTCATCCGGTACTTCGCGCGCGATGTCTTGAAGGCCCAATAATTTCCAGTTGTTCAATCTGACGCGCACTACTGAGGCAGCCTCTGGCGGGCGCACAACGGGGAAAGCTTCTTCGGGCCTTGTCCGCCAGATGGTGTGGTAGGGCCGCTCCCCGACGCCATGGTAGCGCGCGACCTCGCCGACACTGTGGTGAGTTGGCATGGGCTTCGCCTTCGAGCCCACTAGCGCCGCGTTGTCCTTGAACTCCTGGGCCACAACGTTGGTGCCCTGGTCATGGACAATGAAGTCGGGGGAGGACGATGTACGTATCCAGGCAACACTACCGAAGTTTGCTGCTGAGACTGAACGGGTCTTGGCCAGGCATCCCGGCGGGGTGAGGGTCCCCTCTTCTTGGAGGTCAAGAGCACGGAAGTTCGGGTGGATATTCTTGAGTGGCAACATCTCGCAGATGGTGTCGTTGCGAATTTTCATCATCCTATTGTTGGCGAACGCCTGCAGGGCTTTGGGAGGCCATTCTGGAGGTGTATCGGCAGCGATAACTCCCATAAGAACCTCAGCCCGGCTGCTGCCTGCTGTGCTGTGGTCTGGAACGTAGACACCACCTTCCATCATAATTTCTGCGATCTTTGACAGCGTAATACTTCCGACAGCTCGTAATTCCTCGACGGTCCATTCCTTGAGATCGTCCAGGGCGAGGAGGACACGTTCGTCAGTATCTCAACGGTGAACAAGACGAGGTGTGTAGAAGTCGGGGCCCTGAGTAAGAGGCGCAAAGTTTTCGCAGGAACCGCCGGCGAATGGCCATCGGCAAGTCGAGGCCCTTACGAGATTACTAAATCCGAAGGATTGGGGGAGGCTGTATAAAAGAGGCCGGAGGCTGCATTGTAAATTAGTTCCCCAAGTTGAAGTCTTCTAATCTACCAATACCTGGCTTCAACTGTTCTCCCGTGCATCCACCCTAATGTACCTTCCGTCTTGCATACTGCACTCATTACATGGAGCTTGAACATGGAGGCCGTTGTTGACTGGGGTCGCAGCCGCGGTCACCAGATCTCCATTTTCATGTCGACACACAAGTGGGACGGACATACGCTGACGAGAGACCAAGTCGAAGAGGCACTCGCGTATGGCGACAATTCAACCGTGTCGATACCAGGCGTCTTCTTCTTCACACGGGGTATGCCGGTAGTAGTGAACGAGAATCTCCTCCCTGGCCTAAAGGTAGTAAACGGCGCCGAGTTTGCGGCTACCGACGTCGTAATAGACGACCGATATCCCGGCTACCGCGAACAAGTGCGACTTCACGAGCCTGTACGTACAACTATCCCGATGCAGGCATATTAACTATCGCATGAAGTTAGAGACAAGGGCTTCCTCGATAATACGCCAGACGAGAGGCTCGTAAGGTGAATCGAAGAGTTGAAGAGGTTAGCGGACAGAACTCGGCGGACTTGCGAAAATGCAGTGCCTGGAGGCATGTGGCTAAGGTCGTACGTAGGTGGCTGGTGGCTGGTGGCTGATCACTCGATGGTCTGTGCTCCTTTTCTTGTAAACTAAACTATTCTAGGTATTTAGTGGAAATGGAAAATAACGTTATTCTATTGGACAAGGCCCATGAGTCTCCAGTTTTTCGCTGTGGTGTAGTATATGGGATCAATCGCGACCCACTGTTATCTGTTCGGTACGTAGAGACCTGTCAGTTGAGTAGAATATCAACGGTAAAAACAAGTCCACGGCCAAATGTCGGCAAACAAGCTCCACCACAAAAAAGTGCACGTGACTTTAAGAATTTCCTAATTCGTCGCGGGGGAATTTTTACGGGACCAACAAAACACACTTTCGTTCCGAAAGCAAACCCTCAAATTCATCCACAAGAGGGCTGACTGAAGAATGGGCCAGGAAACATGGCTCCCAGTTTGCACCCGCAAAATATGAGCTCGTACATTTCACGAGGGACCGCAAGGCAAATAGCACCCACGCTCTTCGTCCGGGCTCGAAGAGCCTGCTTCACGTCATCCAGTGTATCGGGGGTCGTCGGGGATGTCGTCGAGAACGGCGGGGGAGCACGGGAAGAAACGCTGGGCGAGTAGCCGGGCCTTCTCCTGGTGCGACTTGGCGGTATCGTTCCCGACCTTGAGGGGCGGGAGCTGTGCAGGAGAGGGGGGTTGCCAGCTGCGGAGGCGTCCCCATCGGGCGAGCATCCAGAGGCTTCTCGAGTTGGGCTCCAGTTCGTCCACAAAGTTCCGCCAGGAAATTCTCTTGGCCTCTCTCATGGACTTCCGAAATTCCCTTCTCGCCTCTTGCTTCTCGTCCCATCGCCAGGGCGTTTTGTCCTGTCGATACCTCCGGTCAGCTCGTCGGAACGTCCGAAGCTTTTCCGCCACCTCTGCATTCCACCAAGGCGCTGCGCGAGAGCCCGTCACTGCCTTTCGAGCAGGGGCGGCCAGAGTGGCCGCCTCTACAATTCGAGAGGTTAGTGTACTGACTGCCTCGTCTAGCTCCGCCGGTGTTTGCGGAGGGGCGACCTCGAGGTCCTTCAGAGCATCCTGGAAGGTTTCGACGTCTAGTTTTCTCCACGTCCGTTGGAGTGGACGTGGGGGGGCGGTTTCGTTCTCACGGCGCGGTTGGAATTCGACAAGTTGCGCCATGTGGTCGCTTCCGGGGATCCCTGGGCAGCCGACAAATTGTCCGTCGAGGTCTGGGGAGGCCCAGACGAGGTCGATGGTCGAGTCGCAGACGGCAGGGCGGCTGCAGTACTTGGCGATGTGGCCAAACTGGTGGCACTTGTAGCATCGCCGAGGTGCTCCATCCGGCACGAAAAGCTCGCAGTCGAAAATTTCGCCT
>JADHKT010000064.1:0-107881 GCA_019925285.1 Graphium sp. VPRI43844
ACTCCCCGAACACTGGATCCGTCCTGGATTCGGTTACATAATACTTAGATAAGCGCACACAGCCCTTTGTAAGCGCGTAAATAGTTCCAATTCAATTCAATTCAATTCAAAGGGTCTTGAGATCGTTTGATTGACGTACGTGTGTAGAAATGCAATGATTACAAAACAAGAGCGGGTTTGATTGTATCCCGTCAATATTTTGTTCCCAAAATGCCATCCTAGCTCCTGTCTGCCCTCCAACATAGATGCTTCGCTATTGAGAACTCAGAAGAAAAAGCCAACCAAAGATCAGAAGGGAATATACGGAGTAAACTAAAACAAGATGCTCTCTCAAAAAAAGAAAGCAGCTCATACTCTAGAAGAGGCTTCGCCTCACTTGATGCTTTCTGATAGGTGCCATCATTTTCCAACAGAGCTGTGAAGATACCGCCGACGGGACGGTCCGCCCTCCTTCAAAGGCGATTTGTTGGGGGATGGGCTGGAGAATGATTGCTCGTCCAACGTTTCCTGGGCCGGATTATGAGTATTGAACAGTGCTGGAATTGGGGCCGGAATTCGCGAACTTTTCTCTATAGCCATCCCGGAATACTGATCACCCAAGATGTTTGCGGGCTTGCATCCCGTCTTCTTCTCTTGTGTACGTGTGGGTGTGGGTGAGTCTATTTCTTTTCCTTTTCCCTTGTCTTGACTTGTGGAGGCTTCTGCGATCTTGAGGGATTGGCGAGCGTCTTGTTCATTATGAACGTTCTGAGTTGTATCACTAGCAGCTACTCTGTTCAAATCGTCATCGGCCGTGTCGATTTTGGAGAGGGCGTCTTCGTCGCTGTCTTCTATTATGGTGTCCAGATGTGCAATGCAGTCGTGGCTGTCGAGATACCTTTGTCGAGTTTTTCCGGGGCCTCTAAGCGGTCTGTCATAACCGAGGCCCGGGGGTGGCATAAATTGGGACCTTCTAATGGTATTTGGTATCTGTATATGTCGTATATTTGAGGAGTATCGTCGTTTATCCTCTGCTTCCACTCCGTCTGTATACTCGTCATCTTCCTCGTCGTCCCTAAAACTCTCTGCTGTTTCTTCTAGTTCATCGACTGGATCCAGAAGATGGCTGCGTCTTCGAGGCCTCAGGCGCTCTCTTCCAAAGTCGCCATCCAAGCCGTAGAGGGTGAGGCTCAGGGCTGGGGTGAAACGTGAGCACCTCATGGCTATCACGACAATCCTGTCTGGAATGGTATCCTTTTTCTATGAATTGTCTTGAGATTGGATGATAGTGTCATTCCCGTAGAGGAGATCCGGTCGAGTCCTCGCTGTAGCGGAGGTAGGAGTATATGCACTTGCAAACCGTATTAGAGCGGTCGAGGTCAGTATGCAGTCAATCAATGGAGGGAAACCCAAATTGATTTCGGGCGGCAGATTGTCCGAATGTGATTGTATATGATTTTGTATGGAAGACCACTCTTCATTCAGAAGAGGAATAAACTAGCCGTGAGTAATGCAGGGACAAGTGACCCGCGCCCCAAGATGCCGAGAGTGTCTACCACTGTTTGCCCGCGTAACGATATCTGTGCAGTGCAGTAACAAACAAGATCATGGGGGTTCAAAACTATGGCACACAATGACAAGAAGAGCACTTTGAATCAACTTTGGATTTGAATCATTACTGAAATCCAGAAAAGGTTATATTAATATCTTGGGATGCAGTATGCGATGTTCTGTTGAACTGTCCTCTCCATTGGAACATCTGCATGGGTATCTTCTTGGAACAGAGGGGTCTCGTGAATTGATCTGTCTATCCGGACCAGACATCTGTTTTGTAACAGTAAGAATCCAGCAAGAGGGAGCTGTTGGCCATCCACCACGTGTCGAGAGTTGGGTGTCGAGAGTTGGGTGCGTGTAAGTTGCACACAACCACTGACTAGTGTTACGTTGCACTGTCAAGGGGCAAGAAAACGGAGGAAAACCTTATGATGAATATTCTAAGCATGCTTTGAGAATTGTTGCATAATTGGACGCTCATTGGAAAATCTTGAGTAAATGCCTGCCCTCTCCCGTTACGATCCGAAGTATCCTCCTAACCCCAAGGCCTACCTCCTCATTATCCCGATTGCCAGCTGTTTTTTGAGTTCATGTGGCCTGATGGCTGATGTGTATACACTAAAACTAGGGGTTCTTGACTTCATGCAGCGTCCGCTCCTGGTATGCACAAACCACCTCCGGGTCATGCTGTCCCAGTAGTATGTATCTTCCCTCTCTCCTACCTCTAGAGATAGGCACAAAAGAAAACTCTCCCTCTTCCATTCCAAGAAACCTTTTCTCGTACACATTTTTTTCAACTCACATAAACCCATCACTGCTGATCGCACAAATCTATAACCTGCCATTCACCAAGTCTTTTGCATTCGGCTTTGTCCCCCTCCCCAACTCACATTGCTCCTTCCTTTACTCCGTATTGTGGGCCTCTTAAGAAAGGACGGGGAGAAAAGGAGAAAAAAAGAGAAAAAAAAAAGAAAAAAAAAAAAAAAAAAAAAAAAAAACCTCAGTCGTGGTTAGGTAATACTCCGTACCGGAAGCCCTATTATCAACTGAACCTTTTTTAGTGGCGTTGTTTGGATCTTGGAGGGGTGACCCCACTACTGTCCGCGAGAGCAAAAAATATCGAATCAGTTCATATCGGTCATCGAAGACAGTCCTTGCAAAACTCCCAACTCAACAGCCGCAATTGAGGCGATTGGCACTTGAACCAAATTCCAAACCAAATTCGAAATAAGCCAATTCAAAATGGCGTCGACTCAGGCTACCGGCGGCAACTCCGCCTTCGACACCTACCAGACCTCCCTCACTGGACGGTACTGCAGCCCTGCCATGTCGCAGCTCTTCAGCCAGCGCTCTAGACATTCGACCTGGCGAAAGCTCTGGCTTGGTCTTGCCGAGAGCGAGAAGGCTCTTGGAATCGATACCATTACCGATGAGGCCATTGAGCAGATGAAGGCCCACCTTACCGTTACTGATGAGGACTTCGAGACTGCTCGCATTGAGGAGAAGATTCGCAGACATGTATGAGACCAACTTCACCCATGCACATGCGCTAAACCCCGTGTCTAATTTTATTCACTGTGTTTCTATTCCTCCTGCAATTTCGTGAACAAATTGAATCGAATATACTGACAACTGATGTTGTAGGATGTCATGGCCGTAGGTGGCTTACAACCCAAAATCAACCCAGCAATTGCCTGAGTATCAACCGCCATGCCAAAACTAACTTGGGACCTCTTCTAATAGCACGTTCACGCATTCGGTGTCGTTGCGCCTGCTGCTGCCGGTGTGCTGCATCTCGGTGCTACCAGCTGCTTCGTCACTGACAACGCCGAGTTGATACTCATGCGCGACGCCCTTAACCTTTTGGCCAACAAGCTCGCCAAGGTTATCGCCAACCTCTCAGCCTTTGCCCTCCAGTGGAAGTGTGAGTTTTGGTCGATTCCGGGGATTTTCATGGTCCAAGAATGGTGGTTATTGATCGTGCTAACTTTGTCTGAAGCCGAGCCCACCCTTGCCTACACACATCTTCAGGCTGCCCAGCTCATTACTGTCGGAAAGCGAGGTAAGCTTCTCCGAAACCGAGGTTCTGATGGAGCTAGTTTTCTAACCTTGGCAATTTAGCTGCCCAATGGGTCCAGGATCTCATGGTAATTCTTTGCCCCTTGATTCTTTTGCCTGTGTTCAAATAATTCTGACCTTTTTAGTTCGATCTTCAAAGCATCGAGCAGGTGCGTGACGAACTCAAGTTTCGAGGCGCACAAGGTAAGAGCCCCTCCAAACCCTGTATTGAATATTGGCGTGCTTGGTATCTAACTAGCTGTAGGAACCACTGGTACCCAGGCCTCCTTCTTGGAAATGTTAGTGTCACATCGCTGTTCGTCCCCCTTGTTTCTTGTTGAGACTAATGCTCTGTAGCTTCAAGGGAGACTCGGCCAAGTGCGACAAGCTCAACGAGCTTTTGTGCAAGAAGTTTGGCTTCCCCTCCTGCTATGACATCTCGACCCAAACCTAGTAAGGCCTCCACGACGTACCCAGATCCAAATGCCATGGTTGGCTAATACGGCATTTCAGTACCCGAAAGGTCGACCTCATTGTAGGAAACGCCGTCGCTGGTCTTGGTGCCACAGCCCAAAAGATCACTGGTGACTTGAGACATTTGGCCGCATGGAAGGAGATCGAGGAGCCCCACGAAAAGTCGCAGATTGGCTCGTCTGCCATGGTCAGTCGCCCGCAAAAACTTGGATGGTAGAAATGCTAACATCGAGGACAAATACGATAGGCTTACAAAGTGAACCCTGTACGTTTCGAACCCTCCCCCCCCCTTCCCCTCTCTGTCGGGATTATCTTTTCTAAGTTGGTATAGATGCGCTCCGAGAGAGTGTACAGTCTTGCTCGCGAGTTGATGTCCAAGCCCGCTAGCTTTGCTAACACCTTGTCTGACCAATGGTTCGTCTTCTTTCACGCCAGGCCTCCTGAATGGCTTTCGTTAACTTCTTACAGGATGGAGCGCACCCTTGACGACAGTGCCATTCGCAGTAAGTAATTAGTTACTGTCACCTGGTGACAAATTGTGCCGGACGTCTTATGAATGCAGTGGCTAACTCAGAAAACTAGGAATCGACATCCCCGAGACCTTCTTGCTCGCCGATGCCATCCTTATTGGCCTTGACAACGTTTCCAACGGTCTCGTTGTCTACCCCAATCGTATTGCCTACCGAGTGCAGGAGGAGCTTCCTTTCATGATTACCGAGACTGTGAGTAGCAACCGCACCGCCTGAGCCACCTGCAAATTTCCTCAGCTAATGTGTTTGTGCTTAGATCATCATGAGAATGGTTGCGGCCGGAGCTTCGCGACAAGAGTAAGTAGAGACCTTCTTCTTGTCTTGCTTGGACTCAAATGAATGCTAAGTGATTTCTAGAACCCACGAGGAGATCCGTGTCCTTTCCAACCAAGCTGGCAGCGTTGTCAAGAACGAGGTGCGCCCCCCATGGTCAATCGTGTCTCCACTTGCAAACGGTTAAATACTGACTGCTTTTTCTTTTCTTACAGGGTAAACCCAACGACCTTGTCGAGCGCATTCAGAACACCGAGTTCTTCAAGCCCATCTGGGGCGATATTGATGGCATGTTGGATGCCAAGCTGTAAGCCAAATGACCTTTGACGGATCTCGTTCGTTCCATTCTGCCACCAAACCACTAACTATTATCTACAGCTACACTGGCCGAAGCGCTGAGATTGTGGAGAAGTACTGTGGTCCCGAAGGCCCTGTTGCCAAGAAGCTTGCTGAATACGCGGAGTACCTCAAGGGAGCCAAGAGCGCCGAGCTCAGCGTCTAATCAGGGGAGATGACTTTGGATTACCAACGCAGAGGGGGAAATGGAAGGCAATGGAAGAAACACGAAAATGATATTACGAGGGAGGGTACAAAAAAATACACCATTACATATTACGCCGGCAAACGGAACCCATGTCGTTACTGACGTTTCCAACGAAGCAGAGTTTGAATAAACCTACTCCGTACACTTATACCATTACCATGATCGATCTCATCTACAGAAACATGACACTCAGTCTCTAATGAACTGAAATTTCCTACTACAATGATGGACTACGAAGAAGACGAGGAGCAGAGGAGCAACACCCCCTCTGATGACTACAAACAAGCCCCTGAGGCGGGGTTTACATGAGAAAAACCAGCTTTATGAGACAACACATCCCGATGAGGGGAATATGCGTTTACATCTTGAGCAACTTGTATGCTCCGGCTCTTCCTATTGGACCGGCCTGCTTGCAGCTGAACAACGGCAACAAGGAAGCAATCACCCAGCCAGTATCCAGCCAGTATCGGAAGCAAATCACACAGTCCTGGAGGGATATAAAACATGGCCTCCCGCCCATCAGTCGACTCTTCCCTTTCTTCCCTTTTTCTTTTCATTTCTTCTTCATCACAATATTCCATACATGGACATTATTTCTGACAAATTCTTTCCTTTTGTTTGTACATTTGTGTTTTCGGCTCAAAGCGCCCCGAAGCACAGCGGCGCCTCATACCTTTTCATACCATTCCCTATCATATATATTCTCCATTTTGTCATGGAAAGTTCAACAGGGTTGTGACTCTATCCTCATCACCTCGTACTACACTTCAAGCTACTATTGAAGACTTGTACTACTACGGAGTGGTCATGGGCCGTTCCTTGATACCCAGACAGCCTTGCTTCTAGCGGGTTGTTATAATCTTGATTGATGCTTCTAAGCAGAGACACACAACCACGGCCACCGACTTGATCGATCTACTTCAGTATGCTCAGTCAATTCATCGCTCATTTCAAAGGACAAAGAACAAGGAGATAGTTGCAAGGTATCACGCCTCGCAGGTAGGGCTTTTACTACTACTTCTTGTTATATTGTTATGGGTGGCAAGTCCATCACTGCAAGATATCTGAATAAAAGAAAGCCAGTGAGTATCAATATTCTAAGAGTATTCTACACAGCTAACAGCCTCGTCTTTGCCAATGATACCAGTCAGTTTCTCGCCCACTTATCCAGTTCAACAACGAGATGGAAGAAAGTGACACGACTGCGAATCCCATGCTGAAAAGATATAATAACGAATAACTTTGGCAACATACGAAGAGATATGAGGCATATCTTGAGACTATGATCCACACAAATCATGTCTGGCTACGAACTTTATTTTCCGATGCCAGTTACTTCTATCATTTATCATTATATTCTTAGACCGTTTTGCCCTCCGAATGCAAATGGAAGTATACACATATCTGTTCCTGTGAGTGTTTGGTAATCCAGTTCGTCACAAGGACATGTTTCTGACAATGTACAGTCAAATGTTTCGACACTTTGTCGATCACCGCCTCCATCAATTGGAGTGAACGCCATGTACATCTTGACCTCCGATACGACCAGCATATATATATATATATATATTTGGAAAACATTGCGAACAACACATTCCCCGCAGCTATATGGCTCTATGACACAAGAAACCCTCGATTCGAAAAATATAACTTGTGACACGCATCTGATTTTCCCTATTTTCTCCACTGACTGGAGAAATGCTTGCGGACTTTTGCTATGTTCTCGCCCTTCCAACAGGATGCGCGCCTAAGCAAACATACAGGAAGGGCGATATGATATATGTCGTGCGAAGCCTATCCGACGCGATTCCTTTTCGGGTGACATTTTTTACAAAGGTTTGGATTCCCCTCCCCCCTCTCAACTTTGTAACCTGCTCCAAGTCTTACACGAAGAACAGTATAAATCTATCTATCCTCCAATACAGACACCATATCGTCGTCTTCTCTGATGCTTGACTTTCAAATGTCTTCTCACCTTTCAAAATCTGAGTAAGTTCATTCCTTGAGTCACCGACGTTGACGTTTGCTCATTGTTTCGAGACCTAGAGACTTCCGATAGATGCACTTGATGTATTACCAACAACGGCAACAAGACCGGACCCGGGCACGGCGGGACGACAGTCTCCACGATGTCCGTTTGTGTACTCCATGGGACACGCAATCAACCCAACCCGCCAAAAGCCAATCCAGGCATGGCTCCAGAGCACGCACCAGTATGCCCAATTGCTATCACATCACAGCGGTAACTGCCACACAAATCGCTCGCTCTCAAAGCCCTTTTGACTGCCATTGCCGCGTCGATTACCAAGAATATGCTTTTTTACATCAAACCTGGTACAGATGTCTACTTCTGTCTTCGTCGAGATTGACGGCACTGGTGTACACTTTCCAGAGGCTGTTCTTCTTTCCCGTCATACACACGAAATGCCCATCTCTCGCTATGCACGGCCTTCAAAGGACCTGTCACCATCAATGCTCATCCAGACATGGCGTTCGAGTCATCTACTTGGCGTGGCACCCTTTGCCCGCGTTCTTGTCGTACTGCTTCGTCCAGCCGATCCTGCATGACTTGGACATTGCCAGTATTGCGACTGGTGGCAAGGTTGCCATGCGAGCCGATGTCGTTGGTTTTCTCCACGCTTTATTTTGAAAGGATAGAACGATCCGAGAGCGAGGTGGCTCTGGCAGAGAATGGAATAAAGTACGACAGAGTTCAAGGGGCTCAATGGTTTTTCTTCCTTGTTTGTTGAAGATACATATTTGAAGGCTTCAGGACGTGTCTCGGCTGAAATGGCCCATTGGTCCGAAACCACACGCAACTCTCTCCCTTCCTTTCCCTTCCTACTAGAATCGCGTGGGAAGGAAGAGAGGGTGGCACTCGGTAAAATCACAGCCCTGGCAGTTCGTGAGAGCAATCTACGAGGCAAAATCAAGTCTCCGGGCCCAGTTCCATGCTTGATCCATGGTGGAAACCCTCCATCAGCTGTTCGGGTCTGTCCTTGTGGTTGGAAACCAGTTGCGGAAATGGCTGATCTTCGAATGGTTATTATCTGGGGCATTGAACCTCTATTGGCCCAATGGAAGAAGCTTCTTTATGTCTGGTCTTCCAAAACCGAAGAAGATTGGTCGTTGCTCCTGTGTTTCGACGGATTCCTCGAGTTCGAAATTCATAATACATGTAACGAGCCCAACTAGAGAAGGACAGGAATCCAAGTTGAAGATGCCGCTAGCCACGGGACATAGCATGGGCCAATTCTTCAACAATTCACGAGGTAAAGTCGAAGCTTGGCCGCCTGCCTGGCGAGACAAGTCAGTTTTCGAGACAAAATTTGTGCCTTCCCCCCAAAAAACAGAATCACAGCCGGACGTATTTACACTCGTGCAGCAAGCATGACCAAGTGCAGCTGCCACTTTGTCTGGCTTCCCCGGTTAACTCATGATGGGGCCGCCGAGCCTCAAAAGGAGGCAGCAGAGATTGAAACCATCCTTGAAAGACATACGTCCAAAGCAGGGAGGGAACTTATCCGGTTCTCAGTATGCCATATACAGCTCACCAAAGCATGTGAGGACTGAACAAGAAAGTGAGGAAACCTCATCGCTGGGATAGAGATTTTATCCTCTGGAAACTCGTCCTGGATTTCAGAGCGACTGCTTCTCCTCATTCTTGGACTCTTTCTGCAAATGAACTGCGATACTTTGTCAGACGAGCCATGTCGGCGTGAATCCCTACACGTTGACCTGAGATGTGGCAGACTCTCACAGAAGCGTCAAAGATTGAATGCTTCAAGAATCCTCGGAGAGGCGGCGCTCCATCAACCGCTTCAATGACGGCGTGTCGGACAGACAATCCTACATGAAGCCGCTAGTCCTCTCATCACCAAGCAGTGCACCGACAGTCCTGGTAGCTTGATTGCAACTGCTCCATGTCCCAGTCACAAGCCCGATCATTCAGCCAGTCGCTATGTGTCTACCCGGCATATTTTGATGTTTAACGCTCTTTTTTTCAGTCCGTTATAACGTTATAAAGAGAAAGATCAGGCCTCAGCTATCGAGTCTAGCTTCGACCAGTATGAGGGTCTAAACAATGTTTTCGTCTTCGTCTCCGTTTATTCAATTGCCATGCACCTCCCAATCATATCCTCTGTGATATTGCCCAAACCCTCAATTACCTCAACTCCCCTGGCAAAGTCCTTGAGGCGAGCACACTCGGAACGCCTAGGGCTCAGCGCCGCGCGCACGCGCTCGCTAGTCTCTGGTCGCCAGTCGTGAAAACACTCTGCAAGCTCGAACGGGTAGTGCAAAGCTGAAAGTCGACTCATCGTTTTAATGTGTTGCTATCCTTGCCCGTGGAAAAGTTGCCCCCGACAAGGGATTTTCAATTAAGATGCCGCGTCCCGAGCTGGTGGTCTTGGGTCGGTCTTGAAGAAGAATCTGTGCGTTCAGAAATACCCGAACTGTTTGGAAGCGTTCAATGCCCTGTATCCGCCTCATCCCGTCAGCTGACGGTTGAGCATCGTGATGGTGCTCGCTACGGACGCACCCGAGGTGCGGTTAGCCGGACCTGAAGATGCGATTGTCACGGTTACTTTCACCGGCAACGATTAGCTTCTAGATGTATTATTATGCAAAGGCAAAGCTCGGCTAGCATGGTACAGCCAAGGCCTGGAGTAGACTTTGGGGCTATGTTATCCTTTTCGTCTCCAATGCCGCCTGTGGCCTTCTTCGTCGGAAAATCTTTACCAAGACTGGATTCCCGCCATCCGCCAGGTTTATCGATTGCTTGGGGATTGAGAAGATGATATATTTCTCAACCGGTGAACCCTACGGGACGATATGCTCTGCTCTGCTCTGCTCTGTTGTTGAAGATCGAAGCAACTGGAGATAATGGAAATTCCATTCAGTTCGCTGCAAAATGGACCGCATCGACGTTTTTGATGTTGGGAGTCATCCCCTAACAAGAAATGACCGGGTAAAAGTAAACAAACAAACGGGCACTGCCACATCTCGCGAGATTGCAGCTGACAGAAACAGATGGGCGAACCTGAGGCCCCTGTACCTGTTTTTGTTTCTGTCCCTCTTCAAGAGAGTGCCATCGAATTTTATCCTCTCCAACAGCTAGCTGGTTTAATAGTATCATTCGATTGGGCAATAACGATTACTGCACTGCAAATCCTGACACAACAATTCTGTGCACAGGCACCGGGCACAACCGACAACGAGATGCTTTGTCGTGCTCTTGTCAGGTATTCGCGGTCTGGAAAAACCTGAGATGCCCAGCAACTGCCAGTCATAACACCGAAGGCAAACGATTCTACACGAATGATGAACCAAGAGGTGATGATGCAATTCATTTTCAAGTCGACGAAGCTACTCGAAACCCGCTAACCGCACAAGGAATTAGACCGCTCGAACCGTTCCCCGTGTAAGGCAACGTCCACTTCGCTCACTTCATGGTAGCAGCGCCTGATGAGAAAATATATATAACTCTGAGCCCGCCATCGGCCACCCACACGATTCGACATGGAATGTTCAATAGCCATTCTTACTAAAAAGCGGCCTGGTACTCGAAAATTTCCACCAGAACATTCGATGAGAAAGTTGCAGGGGAAACGAAAAACCTAGCCAGGAGACGACGGTATGACTGAAGACTGCTATTTCCTTGGTTCCTTGGCACATACGAACGATGTTTCGAGATGCATATCTTGGCCTGGTGAGCGCCTGACCTTAAGGATCAAGGGTGTAGCATGGGAACTGGTCGCGGTCGCTGAAGAGGCTTCAATGCACTCTAATGGCCCGATGGTAAGCCTACCTGCGGTCACTGTAAACAGGAAGTTTAGCTAACTTGGAGAATTCAACCAGCGGAGAGGCGAGAGGAAATATCTTTCTTTGCGTACCGGCAGGCGAACCAGCGCAGGAAACCTCAGCCGTGCGTACGGTCTTTGCGGCGGTGGCTGACCGAGAATCGTTCAAACAAACATAGAAGAAAAGCCTCGACGACCTAGGAACCTCATACGGCATGGCTTCTCTTACTTTGCGCGCTCTTACCTGACTAGGCATGAAGAATGCTACACCAATCACTGGTTAACAGCGCCCGGTGCAGGATACTGGGAAGCCCCTTGTCTCAGGGAGTAACAATTCGTTGCAAGCTTAGCTTTGGACCATTCCCATGGCTCTGGTACACCGCCTAGACCCTCTAACATGAGATTCAGTGCCATCATCGACATGTGGTGAGCTATTGTATTTGTGGACAACGCAAAAGACAAATTGCGCTGCTCTCGAGACTCAGCGAAATACCTCAACGTCCTGCTCACTGTAGCCTTGTCTAGTGACTGGAATCTATTGAGTCCACATCTGGATTGCAAGTCTGGTCGGCTTGCCGGACCAGGGGACTATTAGTTGGTTATCGCAATCAATCAAACAACAGACCAACAGGTTTCACAGCAACCATATAACTCGAGGCATACTGTGACAAGGTGAGCACAGTTATGCCCCTCAGTCACTCGGGCAGAACTACACGTGGACTTCGAGTCTTCCGTCGTACCTGATTTTAAAGACATGGAATCTGGCCTCAGATGTCCTGATGCCGTAGAAGCGTTTAGAAGAAGAGGCTGGCTATCACACAGAGAAACTCTCGAGTTGAGCCATTGAACAAACGAGACGACGCATATGGGGGTGGGGGAAACCTATGGTCGCACACTTATTGACCAAGAACATCATGGGAGCTTTCACTTCTTGGGTGTGCGGATCTCCAATGCTCGGAATAGAAACGCTTCGATGGTTGCTGGTTTACTACCATGCGAGTGTCTTGTCGGGTGGTTTCCAATCGTGTTTTCGCCCAAGTAAGTCGCGACTACGACAAGTCGATGGTATGAAAAAGGGGATTCAAGACCTGAAAGACAAGATGGCCAGGCGTAATGCGTCTTATGGGGAGATGCGAAAGGGTTTACCGAGCCAAAGGGCCTGGTCGAAGATGGACATTCCTGGCCTCACAAGGGAACTGCAGTACGGCAGCCAGTCATGAGCAAGCCCAGTACATGTAAAAGCCTGCCTAGCCTTGTCGCTTTCGCCTATCGCCTATCGTCGCGGACAGAGAGAATGGGAGGTACCGAACACTGCAGGAAATGCAGATTTCCTCAATAAGGATGAAGAACAGAGAAGAGAAAATGACAGCACCTTTGATCCGACAACGAACCTCGAAAGCTGAGGCTTCACACACCTCGGAATCGGTAAATTTTGATAGATTTTTGTGTTTTTAAGCGTATGAGACTCTGAATTGAGTGACAAAATGTTGTCTGCTTCTGTGTTGCATTCAGGGCTAGGTTCTGTCTACTACATCTGAACTCCACAGCTCCTCCTTTTATGTGGTCCCTGACCTGATTTCCGTCGTTATTGCCATAAATCTATGTATCCGGAAGTCTTGTTACTTTTGGCCCCGATTTAGTCATACACGTTCATACTAGTAGGTCTAGTCAAGAGAAAGGGTTTACGGAGTAATACTTGGTCTTGTGAGGAGCAAAGATGCGAAGTGTTCTCTGACATCAGGTGAGGTTTTGAGTAGCCTAATTAGCATAGGTTAGCTCTCTTTTTCAGCCCCTCCTATCTCCTATACCCCTCATACCCTCCATAGTTTCAACGTCTCCTTTGCCCCGCGAAAGCCCTCTTTCCAACATTCCCCCCCCTCCCCCAATTGTGTTTCCCCCCTCCATCGCCCGCCTCGATTTCTTTTCAATTGCATAGAAACAGCAAAACTCGAAAAAAAGAAACCCAAACAAACAAAGGCCCATCCCTCACAATGGCCGCCCTAACAGCAGACCAAATGGCCGAAGACCACTACTTCAACTCCAACCCCCCGCCAGCCGACCTCGAAAAACACGTCCAACAAGCCCGCGACTTCATCGCCTTCCACACAGCCGCAAAACGCCGCGTAGTCCTCGTCACCTCAGGCGGAACAACCGTCCCCCTCGAAAAGCAAACCGTCCGCTTCATCGACAACTTCTCGGCCGGAACCCGCGGCGCCACGTCGGCAGAATACTTCCTCGAGGCCGGATACGCCGTCATCTTCATGCACCGCCAATGGAGTCTCATGCCCTACTCGCGCCACTACAGCCACGCAACAGATTGCTTCCTCGATTTCCTCGAAGAAGGACCCGACGGCACAGTCGGCATCGCGACAACCCACAAGGACAAAATGCTCTCCGTCTTGAAAAACTACGAACAAGCGCGCAAGCGAAATACCCTCCTCGTAGTCCCCTTCGTCACCATAACAGACTACTTACACGAACTCCGCTCCATCTCCCGACTCATGAAACCCCTGGGTCCCTGCGGCTTATTATATCTCGCCGCCGCGGTATCCGACTTCTTCGTACCACCGGAACGCATGTCCGAACACAAGATCCAATCCACCGACGCAGCCGACTCGGTAAACGCAGCCGCAGCTGCGAAACCTATCCCCCACGACGCAAAAGTTACAATTTCCAAGCCAGCCTCGTCCCCGGCCCCCGAAGAAGAAGAAACCTTCGACAACTTCGACTCCTCCCCCCGCGTCCCGCGAAGCAAACGCCTAATAATAGACCTTGACCCCGTCCCCAAATTCCTCAAAAACCTAGTCGACGGCTGGGCCCCCAATGGCATGATCGTATCCTTCAAACTCGAAACAGACCCGGAATTACTCGTCCACAAGGCCAAATACAGTCTAAACCGCTACCAACACCACCTAGTAATCGGAAACCTCCTAGCAACCCGAAAATGGGAAGTCGTGTTCGTCTCCCCTTCAAGACCAGACAAGTGGATTCGCGTCCCCGCAGCCGACGTCACAGCCAAGAGAAAACAAGGCTGGGACGATGCCGGGAAGCCCTTGGATGTGCACGAGTTGCCCGAGGGCGAACCAGATGTCGAGATTGAGAGTTTGATTATCCCTGCTGTGAGGGAGATGCACGACGAGCATATTCGGAATGTCGAGGCTGCCGGCGTGGTTTCTTGCGAGGCTTGTTCTGCGGATCGGACGGGGCCGGATATGTCCTGCCAGGCTTGATTTCACCTTTTTTTTCTGCATTCTTTCGAGGCCGACCGTAGAGTCAGTGGCACGCCATGCAGGAGAGTTACATCAAGCTATATTTTTACAATGTAAAGTCTATAAATATATTGTATAGATGTCCCGAACCCAAAGGACCACAACATGCATTTTTTTTTTTTTTACCCTCTTCCTCATTCCTCACATTTCACTCATCTTCCCTCCGATAACCGCCAGGCCCGAAGTGGAAGCGCCTGTAACCGCAAAACCCTCGGCCGAATGTACCACGCAAAGGTCAAGGCCCCAAAGATGACGCAGAGAATGTTGACAATGTAGTACCCGTCGCGCAGCACGTCGCAGGACCCGCCCGCCGCGAGACACCGCTCCTTGTCGGCCTGGAGGGAGCAGGAAAACGGCGTGGTAAAAGTGACGGGTTTCTCGACGCTTGAGATGCCGGGGTGGCACGTTGCCAATGTAAAGGTGTCGACGAGGCGGAGGACGAAGAAGCGGGGGAAGGTACCGCCTAGATTGGACACGCTGCGAGTTTCGTTAGTATCGACGCGCGAGCAGGAGCGAGAGAGCAAGGAAATGGTGAGAGGGGGGGGAGGGTCTGCTACATACGTTGCTAGGAGCGTCATATAAGTGCCGCCAATAACGGGATCCGCAATGCGCGCATGGAAAGCCGACACGGCGACAAACATGACGGTATTGGTAAAGGTAGAAAAGACATGTTCGCCAATGACGAGCAAAAGATACCACGTCTCGACGCCGCTGGCGGGAAAGATGCTGACGGTAAACTGCGCAAAGAGAGCGGCAATAAGACGGCCGACAAAGGCCCAGGCCCAGAGCCGCATGGGCGTGTACTCTTGCGACCACTTGCCTGCGTAGTAGCCGAGGCCAATCTCAAAGGGGAAATCGATGAGCACCGTCAAGGCCATGTTCTCCTTGCCAAAGCCCTTGTCCAGGAGCTTGAGGTTGGTGACGGCGTCGTTAGCCTGGAAGCCAATCTTGGCAATCAAGTGGACGACAATGATGGTTTGAATGTTCTTGAGCTTGAGGACACCCCACATGATTTTGTAGACGTCCCAAATGCCGTCTTCGTTGCGCGTGCGCTCCTCCTTTTTGAACACAGCGAGGCCGATCGTCACGAGGATGTAGGCCCAACCCCAGAAATTCAAGTAGCCGCCGAGCGTCACGAGGCCCTCGTTTGAAGGCACGGACCGGAACCAGCGGTTCGCAAAGTCGCTCGAGTTGAAGGCGAGGAAGACGGTGTACGACATGAATTGGCCGGCTGTGAGACCGACTGTCTGGGCCGTCGACGCGTATGACACGTTGCCTGGCGAGAGGAGCGTGAGAGCCCACCCGTCGACAGCAATGTCCTGGGTAGCGCACATGAGCACGAGGAAAAACCACCACCCCGTAAAGGACCAGATGGTCGGGCCGCCAGGCTTGCCCGTCGTCGACATCATGCCCTCGACCGTCGAGCCCAAGAAGAGCATACCGATGCCGGAGAGAAGCTGAATGGGCAAGATCCAGCTTTTTCTCCTGCCTACCTTGGAGCTCCACAGAGCGTCGACAATGGGACTCCAGAAGAGCTTTAGAGAGTAAGGGTAGGACGCGAGACTGAAGACGCCCATTTCCGAGTAGGACATGTGATTTTTGAGGAGGAAGGGCACGGATCCGCTGGCGAGACCCATGGGAATGCCCTGAAGGAAGTAGAGGAGAACAAGGAGGCCAAAGTTTCGTTGGTCCTGTTCGGGGAGCTCCAAGAAGCTGTGGTTATTCGGCGTCGGCGTCTTGGGGACGTGGTCGTCTAGGGTAAAGGACTCGCGCGACATGAGGTTCGCTGTGACGGCCTCGGAGGAGTCGAGGTTGGCGCCTTTGCGCCGGTACTCGACGTGGTTGTTCATATTGTTTTTGTTGTCGCCGTTTGTATGACCATTTGTTTTCTCGCCCGAACTCGGTATAGAGATGCTTAGGCCGTTCCTTTTTGGTGATTTATTCTTTCTAGACCTGGCACCCATAGGTATCGGCTTTTTTCGTCTCGGGAGAGAGAGAGGGGGGTGGAAGAAGATGATTTGGGTGGCTTTTGTTCAACCCACGGTAGGGTGTGCTAGTGGAGAGGATCGAGCGAGGCGGGTCGGAGGATGAGGACGAGGACGGCGTGTGGAGTGTGCCGCGTTAGACAAGTGTGAGACAGGCCGTGGCTTATGCGCTTTGTAGACGACGTCGAGAGAATGTCGAGTGTAGCTTGTTTCACTTGGATCTGGGGAACAATGTTGGTCGAGTTATGGCGAAAAAGAAAAAGAAGTTCAAGTGTGAGTGTGTGAGAGGCCAGGTCATCAATAGGCCAGGATGTGCGGCTAGCGAGGGGACGGCGCGGCAGTAAGCGATTCGACGAGGGGCGCAAAAGAGATGGGTGTCTGTGCTATGAGTAATTGGGTCCTTAGCACAAGTGGGTATAGTGGTGACAGCGTCTAAAGGGCGAATAGAAAGGCGATCCGGGAAAATAGAAACTGGAAAAGTCGTCTGCGGCGGCGAATGCTTTTTTCGGGAGAGCAAGGAGAGCAAGGAGAGTGGCAAGAGGGACAAGCTACGGAGTATGTAGCTTCACAAATGTATAAGAAGGGTGGCAAATGAGCGAAGAAGAAGAGAAGAGAAATAAAAGAATTGAATATTCTTTATGCAGGTATGATATAAATTCCAGGCATCCCCCCAAATTTTTTTTTTCATCCCAACAGAACAGAAAAAAAAGCTTAATATATAAGACTGGCTGGCCAGGAACCATGGTCCAAATTCTCGTGAGAGACACGTTGACAGAAACTCAGGCACTATTCCAGATCGGGTCACGTGCAGCGGTTTGCGGACGGACTCCGATGATGGCTCCTCCGTACACGTACACTAGTTCCCTTTGAGACTAATGGACCTTTTTCGATGGACAACCGGCAGTTTCTGACCTCGTATTGTCGTCGAATTACTAATAGCCCAGCAAGGTACTCCGTATTCTGCTTGCTGCATCCTTCCGTGGAACCCCTGCTTGCCTGCCTAAAAACTTTGGGATAATGCTCTTGTACTTTTGGATCGGGGGCTTGAATCATGGGCAAGGGCAGAATACGGGTAGGCACACGGTAGGCAAGGTGACTGTATATCTTCTAACTTCTAAACAAGACAATCAACAGGATACATTCCCTGAAGGATTCAAATAAATAAACGACAATTACTCTCTACTCCTGTAAACCAAGCAGAAGAAAAATGCTTCACCTTTCCAACACATCTCGCAGCCTAAAACTTACGGAGTACGTACTCCGTATGTCGGGGCCCTCCGTATGTCCGTCCCATTTCTCGATGCTGACTCAGCACCTTGTTTTGCCGCCATTTTGGAGGGGGACAAGCTCACCAGCGACGCGTCTCAGCAACTACAAGTAAACAAGGGCCATTGAGCCTCGTTTACTCCGTCCTTTCGAGGCCTTTTGGACTAGTCTTTTCCGACACTGCGCATATTTCACCTCTTTCTGAACAGCTTTACCAATTTGCGCATTCTTGGGGAAATCGCATCCAAATGGATCCACAAGCTCTAGAGGAAGCTGGTCAACGCCTCGACAGAGAGGCCGAGAAACTACAAGAAAAAGGTACTGTTATCGAGCCAATTTCTATGCACTTTCTATGCACTTTCTATGCAATATTGTTCTAACTCGCATGCGCAGTCGAGTATCTCAAACGACAGCTCGAAGTGCAAGCCACGGCCCTCATTTCTGCGCAATCGACCCGTCGCATCCTCGAAAGCCTAAACGTCCGCCAGGGCCCTCTAGACTCAACCGCCGTCCAGGATCCCATTCTTTCCCGAGCCCAAGCCCAGGAAGCGCATAACCAGCAATGTCTCTATCGAATCGGCGCATCAGTCACATCGTTCAAGGTACAGGACCCGGACCCGAACGCGGTTGATAACGGCAATGTCATCGGCTTGCGCTTCGAAGTCATGACCAGGGCGAAATTCCTACGGCCCTACTACGTTATGCTCAACAAGCCGTATCCAAACTCGTCTTTTTTCCGCGTCCACAGACATACGGTACCGCCGTGCATACCTCTCTCTGGTCTAGCTGCAAGACACCTCCCTCCCCCCAAAGCAGGCGGCAGGAACAAGCAGGACCCCGAAAGATTTGTCCGCATGCTCCGTCGAGAAATTTTGCGATACCACAATCGCATTGCGGCGATTGCAGACATGCGAAGCGCTGTCGGTCTAGGCTCCGAGAAAGCCGTCGCCAGCAAGGAAGATGAGAGTCCGGCGCCCAAACACCCGGTTGCGGACATTAGCGCTGCAGACTCTGAAGTGAAGCAGATCAAGATTGAGTGGCATGATGGTCGGATTGGCCGTTTGGTTACGGATGATGACGGGAAGGTGGTGCAGTTTGTGGTGTGGGGGGAGAACGGGCGGGATCGCGAGACGGCGCGCTCGCTGTGGAATAAGAATGATCCCATTGACGCATTCATTGAGAAGCTTGGAAAGGCGACGACTTGAACGGGGTCAGCTGGTTACAAGTTTCACCTACCACCCATTTACGAGATTCCTTGAGCCTGTTCAAGCGAGCTTGCAATACCGCGCGTCCCTTTGCTAGTAAAGGCAGCCCCCAGCGACCGGCACGGAGACATGTCAAGACTACAGAATATGAGAACATGGTAGTGCGGCTCACAGGACTTATCCTTTTGCTCTCGTTAGCCCAAGCAGGGCACAGCCAAGACTCTCTTCTCAGGTGCCCGCATCGCACCCAGACAGCAACGACATGGTCATTTCGGCGTCACGAAGACGCAAAAATGCCTCGAGCTCGATAATGACCGATGAGGCTTAGGGTAGCCGGTCCCTCGAAAGCGCTTATCATTTTTGGGGGGGGGCACCCTCCGTGTGTTTTGGCCCTGGAATCATGGACCACACAGCCCCATTGCTTGGTTCTAATGCACGAATCACGTTGGGAGCAAAGAGCTCGGCCTCGCCCAACTTTGCCCTCGAGGCTCGGACTTGCAATCACCAGGATAGCCCGAATCTCGCTTGTAGAATAAACGCTATTGCCAATATTATACCAGAAACACACATTCATACTTGTATCCTTGGTCACACTCATTACTCGAGGAAGCACAAGTCTTTGTACAAACAAAGAAAAGTGTTCGCATATCATTAACATCAACTACATTAAACTAGTAGCGACATGAAAAAACAAATCCAAGCAATGGCGAGCGGCCTCAAATTATAAAGCAGCGTAGGCCAATCTCTCACGCCAATCTCTTGGCGAACCCAAAAAAAGGAGGCGAACAAAAAGCCCGTTTGGTATTAAAATTTCCCAACTCAGTATACAATCTGTCCATCCACTCAACCACCCAACCCCTTTTTATCTCACCAACCTCTATATCCCGAAAAATTCACAACTTAAACGAGAGCGGCGGCGGCGGCAGCAACGGCGACGAGCGCGACGCCGGCCATCTGGGCATTCTGAGCGGCGCCAGCAGTAACGACTGGGCGGCTAGGCACCGGAGCGGTGGGCTTGGGGGGAGTGGGTGGCGCCGAGGTAGCTGGGGGAGGCTTGGGGTAGTCTGGCTTTACGGGGTGAGGGGGCTTCTCTGGGAGTTCGGGCTTCTCGGGCTTTCCAGACTGCTCGGGCTGCTCGGGCTTCTCGGGCTTCTCGGGGTGAGAAGGAGCCCAGCTCTTGGTAGGCTTGGGAGGAAGAGTCTCAGAGGGGTGGTCCTCGGTGATGGGGACGGGGCAGATGGTAGTGGTCTCGTCAACGGTGATAGTCTTGGTCTTGATGTGGCCCTTTCCGGGGCACGCGGGGCTATCATCGGGACAGTCGGTCACAGTAACGACGTTTGTGGCCGTCACGGTGCTAACCGTCCACTTGAAGTGCGGAATAATGGGCTTGTGGTCGCCCTTTCCGTGGGCCCAGTGCCAATCCGGCGCGTCGTCGTCATCGCAGTCGTCGATGGGGACGCCCTTGTGGGGAGGGTGCCAGATGGGGTTGAGCTCCTTTGCGCCCTCGGGGGGTCCGAACTTGGGGAATTTGCCGACGGGAGGACGGCCGATTCCGGGGGGGAAGGCGATGGGGCCGTTGTAGACTCCTTCGGCGGCGACGGCGGATTCAGCGGATTCAGCTGATTCAGCGGCTTCGGCTGCCTCTTCGGAGTAGGCGTATGCTACGAAGCCTAGGACGGCGACGAGAGAGAAACGCATCGTTTGTTCTTATTTTTTTTCTTGGTTCTTGGATTGGGGGGGGGGGGGGGGGGGTATTAGAATGATGAGTTAATGTTTTGTGCTTGGGGTAATTGAAACGAGTGGACGAGTTATGTAGCGAGTGGCTCGGTATCGGAGATACTGGAGAGAAAGGAGAGAAGGGGGAGGAAGGGGGGAAGAGAACGAGGTAATGAGGGCGAGATGGCGGGCTATTTGAATTGTTTTCACACGCACTCTCTCTCTCTCTCTCTTTCTCGAGTCGGGGGTATGTATTAAGCACCCATAGGGCCACCTTTACGCGTGCCTTTACAGTCTCTCCTGTCCGATTCGTCTTTGGGAAGGGGAGTGGAATCGACACACGACTCCGCAGACGGAAATATCGAGGCGCGGTGAATTGCACAAATCTTATCCCCATTGCACGCCCTCCCCCCCCTTCCCATCGTGCTGTACTCTCTAGGACAGAGGAAGACAAATGTCCGGGACCTAACAATACTCGGTAAGGTAAGAGTAGTCAGACGAGATGAGAAAAGCCCAAAATAAAAGTAAGCCAAAGCCATATCCCAGAATAGCCTGAAAAGAACAAAGAACCTAGTCCACACAAAAGACAAGCCATAGATTACACCCTCCATCGCCCTGCTATTCTTCTCTCTGTACCCATCCAACTAACCAACCGCATTTGAAAAGGAAATACGCCGAGTTGGATGCCGCTGACCAGAGACGGCAAAGTTGGGGCTTCACGCGGACAGAAAAAGGCGAATGGAGTGTGATTTGTTGTTCATCTTGGCGGCTGTTTGTTTGATTCGTCGAGACATGGGTTGTGTTTAACTACGGCTAAAGGGGAAGCCGTGTTTATATGAGCTTATGACATGGCTATGGCTCTTTACTTACCCCGTCTTATGGTACTTTTTGAGAGTTAACTTTCTTGCTTTTCTTAGTTTGTGTTGTATATGTCCCTTTTCCCTTTTCCCTGTCCCTGTCAACGATACTACAATACTGGACTGGAAAAGTGTGCCGATTACCACGCGAGTTATGAGGCGGGCTCTATGGATTTTTCTTTCCCGAGAGGCACGGAGTAATATTTCAATCTTACTCGGTAAGTAGTTGTAGATTCAAGGTGGCATTAGCAAGGAGAATGAACACTCGCTACAACGTTGCCTTTTAGAAAGAGTATTCATATTTTTTCTCTCCCCTTTATCCCCAGATTCGAATCCGTCTTCTTGCTGGCACACCTTCCCCTTCTTCCATGCTCAGTATTCCATTCCTTCACACTCGTGTCAAGAGGATACGGAAGTTCACTTGCTCGCCCACAACTCCCTCTTTCCCGTCTTCTTTACAGAACAAATGCGTTGCCATCTGCAACCAAATCTGCACATGGCCACCCAGTTTACCAGAATTCCGGAGTAGTAACCGTAAGAGAACCAAAAAAAAGAAAAAGGGAAAAAAAAAGTATAATAAAAGAAGTATAAAAAAAGAACTGGCTAGGTCCCGTCATCTCATCTCGGTTCGCCACTCTATATGCAGGGGTTTTCCCATTCTCTCTCACCTCGCTCGTATCTGCACGTCAATGTGTAAGTGGAAACTCTCTCTTCTCGCGTCGGTCGTACGCATGCTACTCTTCCAAATGGTGGGTGTCGCATTCTCTTCTAAGAGGATAGATGCAATGTTTCATTCGGATAGGGGACCTGCTTTACTGGAGAGAGAGAGAGAGAGAGAGGCGGGTGATGTTGAATTCAGGCACGATATGCACGATATTACCTAGTCAATGATAGCCAGACCGTCTAATGCACGACATATTAAAACACCACTTTTCTTCCGAGATCTGTTTATAACCGGTTCGATACAACTATGCAACTACACGCCATAAGCAAAGAATGGGTTCATTTTCTTCGTTTCCTCTTCCCCAGGTCCCCAGGGAAAGAATGCGAAAAAAAGACAAAGACCTTTTGCTCTTCTTTTTGAGAGAAGAGAAGATTGAGCGAAAGGCGTCCATCTTGTTTCTTTTTTTTGGCTATTCTGGGTTTTCGCTACACACCATCTCTTCCTCCCCAGGGGCTTTATTTTTATAGCCCTGAGTGAGACCTGTTTTTATCTCGTTTGTATCTTGTATGTTATAATGTCCTTCTGCTTGAGTTGGCAGCCGTTGCCGTTCCGTGTCGATTCGATAGGGGTGGCAATATGGTTTCTATTTCTACTCCGTACTTGGGATGGGAGGCTGAGATAGATGTATTTCGGCATGTTGGTCATTGGTTAGGATGGTTTTCATACTATTATTTTCCAACTGTCTCTTCTTTGCCTCGATACCTTTTTGTCCATGTCTAGAACCTTTTAGTTCCGTAGAGTTGAAGCCCGTGCCACTCTGCCTTATCAACTCGAACCCACAAGCCATTTCCTTTTCAGGGCTCCAAGGACCGAAAAGACTCTAGCAAGTAGACGTCGGTGGTCCAGAATGCCGCTATTCTGCGAGAGTTACCATTCTCCTTCGATTCGGCCATTGGCGGGACGCGGTTCGGGAAAGTCGTGTAAATGGACTTTTGACATCCATTTATATGAGGCAATCGGTCTGGATGAACGATTCGTCGACTTTTCTTTGCTCTCTACCGAGTAGTTTTGCGTCTTTTTGCTGTCGGCTGTTGTGATTGTGAAGTTGAAAAAAAAAAAAAAAAAAACGCTGGGCTGGAAAAGCCGAGGTTCTAGATTGAACGGTCGGTTGGTTTCCATTGGCAGACTGGCACAGACTGGCACAGACTGGCATAGACTAGCATTGGAGCCTGGCTGAGAAATTCTCCCAAGCCCAGATCCTTTCCCCCGGTTAGCAAACCCTCCCAGCCTTCTTCTGTTCTGTGCAGCTTCGTCCCTCTTTGTCCTCTTCACAACGGTTCCACGGCATGCGTACTCGCCGGCACGGTTAGAACCCCGAGCCATCAGAATCGAGCTCCCGCTCCGGAAATAGTTGTGGGTTGCCTTACCCCACGATCTAGTCGAATGCGGGAACCCGAGCCTTGTCCCCCCCCCCCCCCCAAAAAAAGGACCCTTTGAGAAAGACGAGACTGCTGATACGGCACCTGGCGATCCCAGAGAGCGAGATTGGGAAATAGGCGGAAGGATCATTGCTTTCTCTTCTCTTTTACCTGGGCGAGGGCGAATAGGACCAAGGCGGACCCGTAAATAAGAGTCATCCGTTAAGAAGATTGAAATTGTTGTCCTCATGTCCTACCAGTCTAGAACAGTGCCAGCCGCAACGGCAGGTTTTCCCCCGTTCTTGGAAGCGTCGCCTTCCTCTGTGGCGTGTGCCTGTGCATGATCATGCTCATTTTCGCTGTCGGAAGCCCGATGCGGGAACGGCATAACCACCTGCCACGTCTCGAGCAAGTCACGCGTCGTAATGGTCCATTTACGGATCAACGGGTGTGAATTTGCGACATCGGCAAAGAGAATTTCCTCTTCTTGTCCGTCCGTCTTGTCTCCCTGCTTTGCTTCCAGCGGCTCTGTTGGTTCTACCGTTGAGAGAGGCTGTGTTTTGCCCTTGGAAACCTCATAGTTCCAATTCCCATCCGAAAGCCAGTACTCGGGCGCAAAAAGAGTCTCCAAAGAGAGGTCCTTTTGCGCTTCGCGAGAGACTTCCTTGGCCTTGTCGGCTTGGGATTTGTGTGACGGGTCCTTGCTGCTGGAAAGCGCTTCGGTAATGCCCTCGAGCAAGCCGAGGATCTGGCCGGCTGCCGACCCAATCGCAGCACCTAGACTGAAGCCTTCGTCGAAGCCTTGCTGCATAAACTCCTCCTTTGCTGCCGTTACGCCGTCTCGGTAGCCGGCTGTGGTGTGGGCGCGCTGGAGGGCAGGCATGTCGGACGGGTGGTGGAGGCCTGAGCTTGAGTGAGATTCTAGTGGCGGTCGGCCATTTTGAACTGCAATAACTGCAATGGGAGCCTCTGCATGGTCATCTGGGGAGGAGCCAAAGACGTCATCCAAGGTATTGGAGTTTGCTTGTGGTGAGGGGACGGGGATGAAGTGGGTGATTTCTTCGTCGGGAATATCGCTGACGCGTCCCACTGATTGAAACTGCATTGCGACGGTAGACTGGTAGGCGGGAGAGTTTGGCCTCTCTTTATTTGTATTTGAATTTTTTTTCCAACGTTTTTCTCGTCTTGAGAATTTGTCAGCCTTTTTACTCAAGGCCGATGCGACAGGGATGGGATGAGCAAAGACAGGGCTGAATTGGAACCTAAACTTCAACCACTGTATTTAAGCCAAGTCTAAAGACGGGGCCTCTTTCCTGACTTTCTTCTGCTTGGCGAGCTGATATGAAGTGATATGAAGCCAACAGAAGGATGATTTTGTGATTGATTTCCGATGACCAGACCTCGAATTTACAGTGGGTCACGTAATCAGCCCCGCAGCTTTGCAAGCCCGCAAGCCTAGTTTACAAGTAGCATGGACTCTGAGCACCTCATCTCTCGAGATGCATGTTACACAGGCCAAGGTTCATAAGCTGTCAAGTTTCTGGCTAGTTGAAACTTGATGATTGCAAAGCGCAAATAGTGGAATATCAGGTATCAGGTGGTAAGACATAATCTGCAGTTAAAAAGTTGTGGTTGTTACAAGTACTCTGCTGTATTAATAGTTGCCCACCAAACCACCAAACCACCAAAGGGATACACCAATGCAACGCACAACTCAGGCACTATTATCTGTGTAACCCTCACAATCCCCTCAGGCACAATTTGCACTACCTCCCTGGCCCTCCCTAGCCCAGCCTCTTCATAAAAAGGAGGAAAATCCACGGGGTGCTAGCGATATTATTATTCTCTTATATATTAATTACCGCCTGCGTGATCCCAACAACCCCCTCCCAACTGCAGTATGGCCGAATAGGTTAGAAATTAGGATACACATCCTCAACCAATTCCAAGAGAGGCGCTGTAGAGAAATAGTCAACTCGTCGGACTCCTACTCGGGAGGCAGCCGAAGATTGCGGGTGCAAGGTGAGCCAAAGTCCCGCCTCAACATCATGGCATATTTTCTCTAACTATTTACAGTCCCGCCAGCGTCTATACTGCAATGGTTCTTTGATTTTTTTTCTTCTCTTTGTTTTTCTTTTGTAAATTTGGTCTATCTTTGTGTGGGAGTGAAATGGTGAGATGTGGCAATCCGTTTGCGACAAGGTTGCCGTGTTCCGGGTAACACGAGGACTCCTTTGGAGTACTTGTAGGGAGGAGATGATAGGCCGAAGTACAACCAGTTGAGAGAAAGTAGTACGGAGTAGAGAGGCTTGGATTCGAACCGCTGATTGTGCTGCCGTTTTTGCACCTTTCACTGGTTGTGTGCTTTCCAGCACTTCTATTGAGCTTCAGGGTCTCTCTCGCCCTGTAAAGACGCTGTAAAGTTGCCACATGTCGTTGTATCCGGAATTGGAATTTTGTGCCCAGAGGCTTTCCTTCTATCGTTCCTTCTATCGTCAGAGACTATCGAAAGACATGTCGATGGTTATCAAATTATTGAATCTATCATGATGCTATTCCTGTGTACCCAAAAGAAATCTAATGATACGCCATGCATCCATGTATTCTATAAGCAATCCTTCCCCTCAATATTTCTTCCCTTCACCCATTGCATCTTAGAACTTTTTGCGCGGATCCCATCCGATAAGAGACACCCTCGCGGCCCAAGTCAAAATCATGGCCCCGACATAAATCATGCCCGTAAACACAATCAACCCCCAATAGTCCCCTCCATTCGACTGAAGAATCTCCCCGCCAATGGGAATGCTGATGAGACACGCAAACGAAATAATCGAGTACGTCGTAGCGTAGTATCGTCCGTACTCTTGCGTCTTGCACATTCTCCCAATGCAAATAGGGAAAATGCTAATGTTGGCACCACTCGAAAACCCAATCAACAAGGCGTAAAGAACGAGCCCGGCCATCGTCGAGCCAGCAGGCAGCCAAAGTCCAAAACAGGCCATGACGCCAATGACCACGGCTAGGGTGTTGATGTTAAAAGGACCGAAAATATCCGCGAGATAGCCCGGAAGCGCACGACCGACAAGCGACCCAGCGTTAAGAATGCTCATGGCATTATACGACAAGTTTTTCGAGAAGCCATTGGCAAGCATGTAACTGGACGTATAAGCGATAGGCATAAACATGGCCAACTCTACAAGAAACATGCCAGCCATGGTCAAGAACACGGGAACATTGTTGAGAATTCGATAGTCCGGTCGAACACTGGCATCTTTGGCTGGAGGAAGACGAGATTTGATGAGAAAATTGGCACACACGGTGAAGATGAAACAGATTAGCCCCATGGCTCGAATAGCCCAGCCGTAACCAATTCGTTCAAAGAGCGCCGTGAGAAAAGGGGGAAACATGATACTCGCTGCGCTTCCGCCCGTCGACGCAATTCCCGTAGCTAAACCTCGACGCAGTTTGAAAAAGTGCCCGATTGCAGCAATGGACGGAGAGAAGAGACAACTGGTCGATATTCCGCCCAATATGCCGAAACCGAGCATAAAGTGCCAATACTCTGCATTCAAAAAATGTCAATAACCTCGGCACGTTCAAGACGATCCCTCAAGACCAAGACAAGGGAAAAAAAAAAAGAACAGACGTACGGGTGGAAAAGCTCATGAGGAGGATAGAAGCAGTCATGCCAACCGTTCCCCCCAAAATCAAAAACCTAGGCCCATGCTTGTCGAAAACAGGCCCGACGCTAATACCCCCGAAAAAAGACAAAAACACATAGACGGAAAATATCCATCCCACAGTCCCGGGAGCATAATCCTGGAGTTGGTGCGTGATAACATAGGCCTGCAAAGTACCGATGACGTTCATGATTCCCAACGACGAGAAGAGCGCGAACCAGGATCCTAGGACTACGAGCCAGGCTTCGCGGCCTCCTTCGGGGTACGACTCTTCATTTTCGAGAGAGTTTGATTCCGGATTTGAGGAGCGGGATGGTAGATCTGGCTTTTCAGAGGCAGTTTCTTGGAAATTGGTTTTCTTTTCGTTGGCGGGGAGTTGCACTTGTGGTTGGAGGGTGTCATGTTCACTTGCTGAGGGCATCGTGCCCGTGTCCGAGATTGATCCCATGGCCCTTTGTATCTTCTTCTTCTTCTTCTTCTTCTTTTTTTTTTTTTTTTTTTTTTTTTTAAAAAAAAAAAGGAAACAAAATAGATTGGAATAGACAGAAATAGAAAAGGCTAGGAAGAAGGGAATAAAGTTTAGAACATGGGCATAAGAAAGGACATCAGATGCCTAACAAAATCCCATTTTGAGATCCAAACCTCCCAAAATCAAAAGGATTACGCTTATTAAATGGAGCAATACGGGCCCAAGTACAAGTGTTTATAAAAGATTTCTTATTTCATTTTTTTTAAATACATACTTTCAACATACTCCGTATCCTTAAGCCGGGAATACACAGACTGGATCCATCATACCATGTGGGTTAACCTTGCTAGACCACCAAAACTACGCCCTTCTGTTCCCCGACCCCTGTCCATTAAGTTTCGTTCGTCCAATGGAGGAATTCCTGTGACACATACTTTGACCTTTTTGGGGCGGCCACCTCCGCTCTCCGGTCGCCGGGTTTGCCAGCCAAACCATTGTTGTATTTACGGAACGGAACAAAAAAAAGGGGAGGGGGGGGGGTTTCTTGGCGTGGAGACTATTGCTTTTGACCATTTAATTCTTGGGGTTTGAAAGGGATACAACGGCAGTCATTTGACACAATTCTCTTGGGTTTGGCTTGGACTTTTCTCCGTCTTTGCCGAGGCCTTGGACTCCGCCTTCCGATGTGGGGCCGAAAGTGACCAACGCCACATGTTGCCTTTGGGACTTTTGGGGCAGCCATTGGCACATCATTCAGCGTCTATGTACTCCGTAGTTTACATGACCATCAGCTATCCATCAAATGAAACTAGAGACCTCTTCTTTGGCTATTCTGTCATCATGTCCCAAGTCTCTCCTACGGGGTCTCTCCTACGGGGAAGCCATGTGACCAGCTAGGGAACTGGGGCCGCTGCACGGTTTGGAGGAAGCGTTCCCATGATCGCTCTAAAGCTGGGGTGACCTGGTACTGGGGCTGAGGGATGGGATGCATCTAAAACATGGAGGCCCTTCCTACACCTGTGACAACAAATCAAGACGAACGCCTGCAGTCATGCTCTTGTCTGTCTCACCCAGTAGAACGAACGCTGCGTTTGGCATACTTCGGCCTCACCATCCGGGCAGAGTTAAAACACCGTCGATTGGTCCATGCATTTATCGCAGTATCCATGGACTTGCCATGTGCCGCTTCAGATCCGCCGAGATGGGATATCAATTCCGATTTCATCGTGTGTCCATCAGTGCAGAGATTGCAGCAGGATAACTTCTGTGAGCTGATTGGCCTGCAAACCCGCAGCATGCAACCATTTCGGTTGGCCTATTGAGCGTTTCCGTCATGGCGGAAAATCCACTGACTCCTCTGAGAGCCAATAAAATCATGCGTAAAGAAGAGCGGTGTACGGAGTAGTGTTGGCCATCTTTACGGGAGAGTGGGGAGAGTGGTGGTGGCATAGTCTGTCAACAGTCTTGCCTGTGCCCGATTCCCCGATTCCGTTTCGGACCTGTTTCCTTCGGCCGATTGATCTTGGTGTGGCTCGGATCCTTCCGATGACGACCAAAGGTGGGCGTGCAATACCTCCAGCATCGGCTATGATCAACGTCCGAAGCCTCCCTCTGGCCAATCAAATCCAACATTCGGTTGGCCACTATAAGCTTCCCCTCCCCCCAAATCTCAAACACCACAGTTGGGTAGAAATCGATGTGGAGGGGGAGACAACTAACCTCATGCGTAGTCTCCTTCAGCCCTCCTCGTCATCAACCTCTTCCATAGTCACCATGTGCGACCGGTTGCCGGCCTCCCCCGCCTGCGCTTCGTTGTCCCCCTCTAGAGCCCGCGTTGCAGGTTTGATGTATCCCTCCTTTTCGAGCCGCTCGGCTTCTTCGGGCTCCATGAGGCCGCCCTTGCCTTTGCTCTTCTCCATCTTCAATCGCACCGTCGTAGGGACAAACGCCTTGACGGCCTCCTTGTGAAGATCCCTAACCACGGGCGTCGCCTCGTACACCGTCTTGGCGGGTTCCGCCTCCTTGCGCTCTTTATTGCCTGCTCCCTTCTCCGTGGTCTTGTCTGGATCCTCGCCGTTGGCCCGCATCTCGGCTTCTCTGTTGGCGCGTCGCTTAGCGTACCAGCGATCTAGATACTCCTTGGGCACTGGCGGCGGAGTGTCTCTGGGCATGGGTATTTTCTTGACATCTTCAGGCACATCCTCGTCGCTCGTGAGCTCGTCATCCCCGAACCGTCTCCTCTTTCCTAACACACCACCAGACTGCCTGTCGTGAGGGCCGCTGACGCTACGTGGAGCGCGAAAGGTAGGGGCATTGTCTCCGAGGGCCTCGCGTGCTCGCTTGACGGCGCGCAATTCTTTTTCGAGGCCTTCGAGCAGCTGCTCCTCGTGCCGTGTAAGCTTGCCGCCGTTCTCTGTGATGCTCTTGATGCTGTCGATCTGCTTTTGAATTCCGTCGGGGTTGCGGCGGGCGAGCTTTTCGTTTCTTCGGGCTTGCACTTCGGATTTTCCTATTGTATTGCAATCGTTTCAGTATACCGGGCCTGGCCGTTTGTAGAACAGCTGTGGAGGGGCTGTGCAAACCTTTCTTGATGGCCTTGGCCTTGTCAGCCTTGTGCTGGGCCTGCACGGGATTGTAGTTTTTTTCCTTGGCCATTTTTTCCCAATCAACCGTATGGTTCAAATGCGGGGGATGGGCAAGATGGAGGATCTGTTGATATAAAGCTCTCCTTAAGAGCCCGGTGTTGTCGTTAGGGAAACAAAATTGGGAAACCAAGGGCAGAGTTTGGACTGGACCAGACTAGTGGTCGAAACGCAGTTGAAAATTATTAGATCGGGGCTCCTACAGTAGGCTCAGGGCCTCTGGAGCTGCTACACGTACACAGAAAGGCCTGAACTGGGCCTGGGCCTGGCCAATTGGTGGTTTTGGTGGATTAGCCAATCACGTGCAAAACCACTCTGGATATTCTTCGGGCGGGCGCTTGGGCGGTCTTGGGTCCTGCGTTTGGTTTACGGCAATATGGCGGGGGGGGGCATGTTGCTACTGCAACGCATAAACTCTGTTGACGCTCTGATTCAAGCTACCCCGCCCCACCAAATAATGTTTGGCTCCAAAACAACTTGAGATCCAAATGGCATTCATTCGGCATATGAAAAAGAGTTTCTCAAAAAAATAAGAAAATTAAAAATTTAAAAAAAATTCAAAGGGATTCCATCTTGAGCTTTCTCTTTCTTCGGAGTCATAATTTCTTGTATTCTTTTTGCTGTCCACCAAAGTTGTTTTTTGTTTTACAAACCCCTTGGCTTGGGAGTGCCCCGCTTCCCAGCTGCGATAAAAAGCATACTGCGACATATTATTAGGAGTTACGCTACTACTCCGTAGTGCCAACCCCCAACCCAACACCACACACGCCTCCCCCAAGGCCAGACGTTAGAAAAGCCTACCGACGGACCTTGTTCACACATTACTTACTGCAGGTATCTCTGGTGTGCACTTGCAGCATATTGGAAGTAGGCAACTTTCATCGTCATCTTAACCCGTCCCTCTTCCGCTTCGTTCCCCAGCAGCCACCACGCCATCGAGTTCCCTCTGGGATTTGACTGCCTACCCTCTCGCCAGGCCTTGTTTTTTCTCCTGGCCCTTCTCCCCTCCCCCTTCTCAAACAACATCGGCTGCTAGCCAAACACAGAATGTCGGGTTTCATGGCCAATTTGTTCCCCGGCAGCTCAAAAGACAAGTCGGCCGATGAGCAGGCAGCCCGACCCAAGACGCCAACAAGCAATGATTTCCTCGACCCCGAATCCACACCCCAGGGCAGCCCGAGCAAGAAGACCACAGTCCCGGGTGCCCATGACCTCCCTACAGCATTTGAGAACGCGCTGCGCCTCAACCCGCCGTCGCTCGGAAGCCCCATCAAGTTAAACCGGCCACAGAGTGCCGTCACGACGCCCGTCTCCCCCGGTAAAACGAATGCCACCACGTCACACCCGCTCGAGGAGTCCAGTCCCAACGTGGATGAAAGTGTCATCCACAAGGGCGGTGTATCGCCTACGAGCCCTCTCAAGAGAGGCGGACAGGAGAATACGCCTCCTGCACCTCGGTTCGGCGCCGAACCCCAGCTACACCACAGTCATGCGGCTTTGTCTCGACAAGAGTTATACCAGCCGCGCGACCAGCGGCCCATCACACCGGGAAAGAAATTTAACACGTCGCGTGGCCTCACGGCTGAGGAACTCGAGATTCTCCAGAAGCCCAATGTGCGCCGGCTCGTGAATGTGACGCAACTCTGTAAGCAAATGCCAGACTTGGGCTCTTCTTCTGCCTTTCTTTTCTCTCAAGTTTCTAGGCTAACTGAATTTCCCAACTTTGTGGTTGGTAGATTTCCTGGACTACTACTTCGACCTCCTCACATATGTCGGCTCGCGACAAAACCGACTCAGCGCCTTCCGGGCCGAGAACCCAGCGCCGCCCGAAACGGACGAAGAGACGTACAAGCAGATGTGGAAACAGTACACGGGCCGCGAGCGGGCCAATCTCCGCAAGCGGAGAGTCCGGTTGCGACACGGTGACTTCCAAATCCTCACGCAGGTGGGCCAGGGCGGCTACGGACAAGTGTTCCTGGCGCAAAAGAAGGACACGCGCGAAGTGTGTGCGCTCAAGGTGATGAGCAAGAAGTTGCTATTCAAGCTCGACGAGATCCGACACGTGCTCACGGAGCGCGACATCTTGACGACGGCCAAGAGCGACTGGTTGGTGCGGCTGCTATACTCGTTCCAGGATGACAAGAGTATCTATCTTGCCATGGAATACGTGCCGGGTGGCGACTTCCGCACCCTTCTTAACAACACGGGCGTGCTCTCGAACCGGCACGCGCGCTTTTACATTGCCGAGATGTTCTGCGCCGTCGATGCGCTGCACCAGTTGGGGTACATTCACCGCGATCTCAAGCCCGAGAACTTTTTGGTGGACTCGACGGGCCACGTCAAGCTCACAGACTTTGGATTGGCGGCCGGTATGTTGGCGCCGGCCAAGATCGAGTCGATGCGGGTACGGCTCGAGAAGGCATCGGAGACGTCGGTGCCGTTCGGCAAACCCATGGACCAGCGCACGGTGGCGGAGCGACGAGAGGGGTACCGTTCGATGCGGGACCACGACACCAACTATGCCAAGTCGATTGTTGGCTCGCCGGACTACATGGCGCCCGAGGTGCTCCGCGGCGAGGAGTACGACTTTACGGTGGACTACTGGAGTCTGGGGTGCATGCTATTCGAGGCACTTACCGGATTCCCGCCGTTTGCCGGCAACACGTCGGACGAGACGTGGCGGAACCTGAAGCACTGGAAAGAGGTGTTGCGGCGGCCGGTATGGGAGGATCCCAACTACTTCCTCAGCAACCGGACGTGGAACTTTATCACGACGTATGTAATTTCCCTTTTTCCCTTCTTTCTCTTCTCGTTTCCGCACTCGGCCCTTTTGCCGTGCCGTACATGTTTGCTAACGTAGGTATTCACCAGCTGCATCAACTCGCGCTCGCGCCGCTTCTCCAACATCCAGGACATTTACGGCCATTACTACTTTGCCGAGGTCGAGTGGGCGGGCCTACGAGAGACGCGGGCGCCGTTTGTGCCCGAGCTCGACTCGGAGACGGATGCCGGCTACTTTGACGACTTTGGCAACGAGGCCGACATGGCCAAGTACAAGGAGGTG
Organism: Graphium sp. VPRI43844; assembly: GCA_019925285.1. Classification (NCBI taxonomy): domain Eukaryota; kingdom Fungi; phylum Ascomycota; class Sordariomycetes; order Microascales; family Graphiaceae; genus Graphium; species Graphium sp. VPRI43844. Next base: position 33,449 of record JADHKT010000064.1, read on the forward strand.
CACGAGAAACAGCAGGCGCTCGAGTCGATGGCGGACCGCGAAGAGCAGATGGGTAAAGGGCTGTTTGTGGGCTTTACGTTTCGACATCGCAAGCCTGCTACAGAGGAAGGCGGCAGTCCTCGGAAGCCGTTGCCTATGGACGGGTCTTTTGGGACCATGTTGTAAGTGGTGGCGATGGATATGAGGTAAAGGGGGGAGAGAGGAGACAGTATGAAGAAAAGACGGGGACTGGTTTTTATTTTTTTATTTTTTTTACATGGTTTGCATAGAATATGTAGATTGTTGGGGGGGGGGCATAGTGGTTTGGAAAGACTACACATGCGCGCGCAAACACGCCCAACACTCTTGGCTTTTTTTTCTTCTTCTTTTTCTTCTTCTTCTTCTTGACCCTTTTCTGTGTTTTCCTATCTTAGCTATCTCACATTACGCCCTTATTGAGTTATTGCTACCGACCTGTGTTTCCCTTTTCCATAGCCATAGACCAGAGAAGAAGAAGAAATGTGACGAGAACAGATGGAGTGACAACCTCGAACGGGATTGTTGTAGTACTACGGAGTAATGTACGGAGGAATTGAGGCCTTTGCCGCGTCATGGAAGCCTGTCAACACCAACCCCAGCCTCTCCCCAGTCTCGGAGAAACATTTTGCGCCCAGCAAGCCCAGCAAGCCCAGCAATGTGAAGATGTGTGTGACTGGGACTCGAATTGTGTCGCCGGCCTTCCCCACAACTAAGCTCCGGCGGCCTGTGCACTTTGAACAGAAGACGAAGGACTCTCAAGTTCCCATTCAGCCATGCCCATGCGGGAGTCTAGTTTACGCGTACTTTACTTTGGAGGGGAAGAGGGGAAGAGGGGAAGAGGGGGTTAGCGAAGAAAAGAAGGGAAACTTGCCTGGCCCATGACCGTGATGTGAATATCCAACACCGTCACTTGCATATCTAGCGTAAGAAGCCACGCGTCCCCATCTTGATTCTTCTTTTTCGAATTGGAATTGGGCTTCTTTTGAGGGGTTGACTGCTTGCATGACATGGCCGTTTTTTTGTTTTCGTTTTCGTTTTCTCGGTCCCGACTGGTGGACTGGTGGACTGGTGAACTGGTGGACTAGAGGGGCTGAGCATTGAAGGCTTTCTCTTTCTATTGGAAAGGGGGACTTTTTACACTTATATCGGAGGGACGGAGAATTTGTCCGTCTTACAGAATTAGGAATGAGTACCGAGTAATTATTATTACTCCGTACAAGAATGCATTCTCACCTCGTGGAACGACTCCCATGATTCTGATTCGAATCAACCTGGCTGCGGTCCCGACCCCTCGGACATTTCTCATGCAGCCAGCCACCCACCGACATAAACGGCCACGATCCCAAGTAAAAAGCATGCAAAGAAGACAACATGAGAAAAAAAACCGCGTAATCTATGTGACAATTCGTAAGCTCAAGCATACCGCAGAAAAAAAAAAAAAAAAAACCAATCATCACCAACGCATCGCAGCATTCCAAGAAACCTAACATCCAGCCCTACAAAGCCACGCAATCAAAACCTTTAAGCCACAGTCCAAGAATCCTCAACTTGAAGAAGAGATACAAGTTAGAATAAAAAAAAAGTCTCAGACATTCTTTCTTGTCCGCTCCAAATCCTCAGCCGAGACCACATCGTCGTAAGCCCCGCCCTTTTCCCTGCTCTGTTCCTTGTTGCTTAAAGTGCCCAGGGCAAGAAGAAAGCGGGAGGCCAGCCAACTTGATATCTGATCCTTTTTATTTTTTTTTTTTTTTTCATTTCGATATATATAAGACTCATTCCTCGTCTTACTTCCATCTCAAGTCTGTCCCAATCCAACTAACACCAACAACCCCCCCCCCAAAAAATGAAGTCAATACTCTCAACCACTCTCCTCCTCCAAACCCTCTTCCTCCAAACAACAACCCAAAATGAAATCCATCTAGCCCGCGACTTCGCCTCCTGGTCAGGCGGCCCCTACGGAGGCAAAAACCACAATCCAGGCTTCGGCTGGGGCGAAAACGACTGCGCCGTACGTTCCCCATCCCCATCCCCTCCCCTTTCCCACCCACAAATCCCCAAACTAACAAAATCCCCTCTCCCCCCAAAAAAAGAGATCCTGCGCCTCCTCATACTGGGAATCCCAAACCCCAAACCCAACACCCCTCTGCACCCCCTCCCCCGCAATAGAAACCTGCCTCTCAACCTGCACCCTCCCCGAAACCGCCCTATCAAACTACCGCCAAAAGTCCTCCTCCCTCTGCAGCCTCTTCACCGCCTGCGAAGAAACAGGAACCTACACCTACACCCTCCACGCGCCGCGGGCCCAAGAAACGACCCTCGTCACCCACACGGGCTGTCCGTGGCCCGCCGACGAAAACGGATGGGGTTACGGCCCCTGGTACGGGAATCCCTGGGCCGGCCCCAAGTTCTGGGACCGCGTGCCGAACGGCTGGCGCGTCGCGACCAAGACCGAAACCGTTACTGTTGCGCCTACCGCGACCGGTGACGCCGGCACCGGCACCGGCACCGTCACGCCCGTCGTTTCTTTGGTGCGCGTCGAGGAGGCCGAGAGCGGGGATGCCAAGACTACGAGGACTGTCGCTTTGAGTGGCGCCGAGGTGGCATCTGGGGATTCAGCTAGTGATGGAGGTGATGATGTTTTGAGTCGTGTCAAGATTGTTGGTGCCATGGTTGCTGCCGTCGGCGTTGTCGCTGCCCTGCTGTGATTTCCTATACCATCATTCTTTTTCTTTTCGTCGTTTGCTTTTTTAATCATTGGTTTTCCCGGGTATAATGAATGGATTGCTTGGGTAGGAAAGATATCACACTTGGTTTTCACGTTGAATCGGCTCTGATATCATTATAATATATGCTCTTCATAAAAATTCTCAACCGTCAAATTCTGTAGAATCCCGCAAGGAAAAGAGAAGAAAGCCCTAAACCACATTGCGTGCGCACAATCCCGATCCGCCTAGTCCGAAACGCATCATGGCATGATTCCACTATGTATATATATCTGCATTGTCAATAGTGTCTGTCTGTCCATCGACAACTTCCAGGCCAACCCCGACGCCTGCACCCAAAGGGCAGTAAAGGGCAGTAGAGGCCCCCGAGATATCAAAAGTCATTAAATCGTGTGTGTGTCCCGTACCGCATTGCAAACAATGCCTGTGGTGCAATCTAGCCAAACCCTCTTCTACTGACTGCATCGAGCCCTGAAACAATACACCGCACCAGAACTCAATCGAAGGGGTGAAGAAAAAGAGACGGGTTCGTATAGGAAAGAGCAGCACCGGAGGAGAGCCGCCCTCTATAGTGAAAACAAAAACAAAAGCTCTCCCACCGAAAATGCCAGGTATCAATATCAAACAGGGCGCGCATTCCGTAGGGAATTTAAAAAAAAATGACGAGAAAAAAATTCCCGAGAATAAAAAAGAAAAGCCATATCCCATGTCGAAAAAAATTCAATCCAGAAACAAATGCCGAGAAAGAAAAGCAATCCGTGCCGAATAGAGCCGCAGGTGACCGTCTCAGCACCTGCTTCCCCTCATGCCAACCCAGCAACGCCCACACCTGTATCCCATAAGTAGCCGAATATCGATAAAATCATCCAGGCGTCAATTTCCAAAACGATCCGGCCGTACCGCGGAAAATCCGTGAGAAAATAGTGCGAGGAACCCAGTCAGAACGTGGCTGAGGACATGTAGAAGATGCTCCGTCTCTATGTGACAAATGTAGAGGCATTATTCGAGAAAGAAAAAGAATAGAGAAGAGGCAGAGCAGAAGGGCGTGGCAACTTAGAGACTCATCGTGAGCCACTCCCACTCTTGAGGGCCGCCACCTGCTGCACCCTGGTTCAACATCGAGCTCGACTGGCTCGTGGCGAGTCCGCTAATCATGCTTGACGTGACAAGAGGTCGGCCCGTGCCAAAGGTGCCTAGGCCAAGGCTCCCAGAACTGGCAACCTTGCTCACGCCCGGTTTGGGTCCGAGGTTGCGGATGGGAGATGCCGCCGCCGCCGCCGCTGCTGCTTCGTTTGACCCAACTGAGTTGCCCGGGCTGTCAATGTCCATGGAATCGAGAATGATGCTGGAAGTCGATGAAGCCGCCCCGGTACCGCCTGAGATCGTAGCACTGCGGCCGTTGCGTTTCTGCCGTTTGGACGAGACCATCGATGCACGCGCTTGCTGCGCCCCGGCACCAGGGCCAGGCGTGGCCTTGGGCGGGGCAGCCGCGATAGGGACGACGCCCTTGCCTCCCGCCGCTGCTGCCGTTGTAGCCGCGCTGGAAGGCCCGACGCTTCCGTTCATACTCGTCGGTGTGCTGCCAGACGTGTTCATCCCAGACACACTAGCTGGGCTCTCGCTGCCCTTGACACTCGAGGAACGGCCGAGCGATGATGTTGCGGGTGGCGTCGTGTGGTTGGTACCCGTGCTGCCCTGGGTCGAAACTGCAAGAGACGAGTTCTTACGTGACACAGATGCCGACGAAGGGCCCTTCTTCGAGCGTCCACTCGAACTTCCGCCACCTATACCTGTGCCGGAACCACGGTTACGCTTCTTGATCACGTCCGTCTTGAGGCTTAGAGGCCGCACAACACCGTGTAGCTTGAGGAAAAGCCCACAGGCGTTGCAAAGAGGTTGGCCCTCTGGATTGCGTCTCCATAGAGGTGTCGTCTGGGTGAAACAGTTAGTGCACGTGGTGGGCGTATCCGAGTTCTCTGCCGCAGCCTGTAGATTCGTAGTCGAACCGTTCTTCGAACGCATGCCGCCCGATGTGGGTGGGGGCGAAGAAGGCCTGCTGGGGTTTGCCGACGAGAAGCCCGAGGTAGCTGTGATAGCACCGTCACCAGGCGGCGAGTTCGGTGTAGATTGGGCGAGCCTGTCAAAGGCATTACGCCCCATGAGATGGGTGGCGGGAGTAGAGGCTGTCCGTGAGAGTTGAGAGTGGCGCTCTCCGTGGAACGATTGCGATTGGGAACGGCTAAGATTGCCACCGTCCCACTCGCTCGAGTCTGCCAAGTCAGTGGTGCCTCCAATCGTGACGGTTTTGCGAGGCGGACCACCCGGATAGCGGGCTGCCTGCATGCTGAATTGGCCTGGGAGGGAAGCGTCCCAATCCAACCCGTTGACATCGTCAGTTGACGAGGGCGAAAACTCGCCGCCAACATTCATGTTGCGGTCGGGGAATGTGGTGCCGTCCTCGTCGTCAGACTCTCCTCCAAACGAGAACATGTTATCGCGAGGCACTACGTTGGCAGGCGAATTCAAGGCAACATCCTGCTGCTGAAACACCTGCGAGGGGTCGACATGGCCGAACGTTGTTGGTCCATTGCCAAATGAAGCAACGCTCTCAGCGTTGGTAGTTGCCGAAAACATACCGCTGTTGTTGCCATTGTTGTTGTTGCTGTTGGGAGCATTGTACATATATTGCTGTTGCTGCGAAACACCATTGCCCATCTGCGCCTGGCGGAAGTTACCAGAAGCCCGTTGCTGGCTACGTCCGTCGATACCTCCAAAGTAGTAGCCATCCCCATCGTGGTTAGGGTGGGGGGTGGAAGAGGTGGAGGGGAACGCAGATCCGGGGGGAGAGTAAAAATCGGCCGTGTTGAGAGAAGAAGAGGGTATCGAAGAGGTGCTGTACATGTTGGCGAATGGTCCAGTCGTGACCAGGGGAGAGGTGGATGGCGAGAAGGAAAAATTCTGTTGGAAGGGGCCAGACGAGTTGATGGCAGTGTCGTCCTCTAGCGGCAGGCCGTCAAAGTTGAATCCGGAGACGCCCGAATTGTTCTGTTGGCCGAGTGTTGCAACTGAGGTGTCAAGGGAGTAATCGTTCAATTCAGACTCTGGGTCAAGATCGAGGGCGATCGCATTTGAGTTGTTCATGGCAGTGATGTAGGGAGAAAACTCGGCCGGGCGCTTTCGAGTCTGATTTGGCAAGGTCAGCGAATGCTCTATCCAGCTAGAGAGCAGAGCAAAAGAGAAGAGAGAGCAGAAGGCGCATCCCGAGAAAAAAGACAAGGGCAGACTCCGCTTGCAGGACAACTTACTCGTCGTTCGTCGATGCTCGTCTTGCGGTGATGACGAGTGACGTAGTTGAACTCTTCATTGTGTCGTTGGTGGTGAGGTGGGAAAGGAACAGATTGAGGAACGAATCCCTGGAGAGATTCTTTGCGGTTCTTAATGGGAATGGCATTGGCGAGGGAGTTGGAGAGCATACTCTCGTTAACGCGGGGAGGTTGCTTCGACTGCATCTCGGGAGATGCGAAGCTCGGGATGCCAGATGCGGGCACGGGAGTAGATACAGAGGCAAAGTCCTCAGAGAAGATGAAGTCATCGATGTTCATGAGTTCACTCTGGTCCATGTCGAGTAGATTCTGCTCCGAAGACTTGCGCAGCTGCGCAATGCCACTGGGGGCATTTGGCGCAGCCATCACGGCGGCAGTGAGAGCAGAGGGGCGCGTGGTGGGAGCTCTTGCGGCCCTAGAATAGGAACAATGTCAGTGAGCTACCGCTTCAAGCGAAAGGGAGAGGTATCTGGTGTCACGGGCTACTCTGCTCCAACGACAGTGCCCAGACGATGTCTGACTTCAAACTCGGGGCAAGGTAAAAATGACGGAATAGAAACCAAGGACCGAAACTTCTGCTTCGTATGCGTGCTCTGCATAGCACAGGGTTTAGGGGGTAGCAGCCGGCAAGGGTATGATGACGAAGGTAAAGGGCAGAACTCCGATAATGACAGACAGAAACCCGTACCTCTTAGCCTCGTCAGCTTTATGCTTCGTGGTATGCATCATCCTCCAAGTAAGGTTTTCCATACGCCGTTGGTTGGGCATGACATTGACGGCTTTGGAAAAGTACTTCCACACCTGGATAGCAAGAGGGTCTTGCATCCGAAGTTCGGCGGGGTCAGCGAGGGCGAGGTCGTCTCGCTGGAAGAAAGGCAGGTCGCCAGTGCGCAACAACTCTTCCATTGCGGCGACACGAGTGGCCTTCATATCGAGACTGAGTTCCTGGAGGCTGTCTCCTAAGCCAGCTCCGGGGCTGCTCCGGTTGAATGGCGAGGCGGGTTTCGCGAAACCAGTCGGGCCAGCCTGGGGCCTCCCGGACAAGGACGAGCCCTCAGCAAAACCGGGACGCTGGTATTGCTGGCGTTGTTGACGGTGTTGCTGGAAACCATCGGGGATCGTATCGGTGGGCCTCCGAGGAAAGCGGTAATCGTGCTCTATTGAGGTGGGATTCATCGAGACCAATGGGCTCGCTGCGAAAGGCGTCGCAGTGCCTGCTGACATATTCCGTCGCAAAAGCACCAGCTCAGCCCACGCAAGAAAATGTGATGGGACAGAAAAAAGGCACTGGGCTGTGAACAGGTGCACAAAATTTGGGAGATTGGTAAATATAAATCTAAAGTAAAAACAAAGAAATTTATAAGAATAGAACCCGTTGACTGTCACGAGCGAATTTGAAGCGGGATTTGGACTTGCGAGCGGGGAGGAAGAGGAGGGGACAAGAAAGAGAAGGAAGAGAGGGACAGAAAAAAAAAAGAAGAGGTGCGAGGAGTGGAAAAATCAAGGCAACTGTAATACTTGTTTAGTCTCCCCACTGGTGCGGGAAGTTTTCGGATTCTCCATTGTGCGGGGGTCAGCGGCGGGCTTTAGTGCATGTTGAGTACTTTCTACAGTGCTCGAGTCCACTCAAGTACACTGCAGGTTGGGTGGTCGTTCATCTATTCTAGGTACCTGCTAAACTAGCCAAACCCAACACCAATTGACGATTTTTGGCTTTGAGCCTGGCTTTCCACCTCTGCCTCCCCAACTCCCCCACCTCCCAATATGGCTGCGGAATACAGTGCAATGTAAGGGTGGGATGTTCTCCGTATTGGCCACACCACCACCTTACCAATGATGTAAACTAATACATATTGGCTTATTACGGTACTGTCATCTTTCTCGGTTGCATCTTCCACGTTGAGTCGTTATGCAGCTCCAGTTTGCCAACCCTGCCAGCTTCCTGCCCCCCCCCCTCTTTGCCCGTCGAGATCCTCCACCATACATCTGGTGCGCCAGATCGGGTTTCTTGGTATGAGCCACTGTCATTGCGCTAAACCGTTGACAGTGTCGAATTGTCGTCGACTTTTCGTAATTAAGCAGGTGTGTTGTTCGTTAGTGCGTTTCGAACAAAGTCTAGGAAAAGGACGATGTTGTACTTGTTTACGACCTTGGTGTACAACTGCAGAGAAGATCGGCCAGACGATACTCCGTACACTCACTCCAATACCCAAGTCCACCAACCCTCCTGCGTGTATTTACCCCTCTCCAAATACCAGTAGTAATAGCCTTTGACTCCGACAGTACGGAGTAGAGGAATGACAGGCGGGTCCGCAGTGAGGTCCATGGAGGCAAAAAAAACAAGGGTGACGAAAAGGAAAAGTGGGGGGATCTGGAACAGGCCTGGAGGGAGTCGTTTAATAGTCGTTTGGGTGCCACTGATCGGTTCGGTGGGTGCCACTTTTATAGTGGGCAGACACATGAAAATAGTTTAAGTACATGGATAGACCAAATCTTTAGCGTCTCCCTGTTGTAGAGACGAAGTAGCCGGGCACCTCGACAGTATGCTCAGTGCTGACTTTCTGATACCCAGGTGGTACAAAGCTCCCCCCGACACTAGAAACTGCACTACCACCGCTCGTGTCTCCATCTCAATACTCATGTAGTTGACTGACGATCATCTCCTTTTCTTCTCATCGCAATACCACAGTATTTGCGCGAAGAACAGAATTCTTTTGGTATGGGAGCCCGATCCTTCGATCCAGTATTTCTCTTGCATGGCTGGCTATGCAGGCGCTGGCAAACACTGGCGGACGGGGGAGCTATTGGTGCACCTCACCCCAGCCACCTTCTGTAGTAAAGACAGACGCTTTACTCCGCGTACCTTTCCTTGCTGACTCCGAGTAAACTAGTGCTGTAACAGTGGCCCGTTTAGTGGACGATCTAGAAGTAATATGAAGTGGGTCGCCTGTCCCCTAATCCCAACTCAGTTAACGGAATCCTCTTCGCCACCTTGGTCTCTTTAACACCGCCCACACTTGGAAAGACGAAAGAAAGAGTCGCTCGAGACTGCAAAATGCCCAGATGGTGGGCAACCAGTTTCGTTGATGAAACATCAGCCGTGCTGCAATTCGTATACGACATCTTGAAGTGGCAGTCGATAGATTGCCAGCGGTTGGTTATAATCGGAAATTACAGGCTCAAGTCGGCTTCTGGTGTACGGAGTAATTAAGCTTGGTGAGTGTGCGCCCGCAACGATCCCGATGCTCGGCCAAAGCGTCCAGATGCGGAAAAGACAGCCAATAGCTACGGAGTATGAATCTGCAGGAAGCTAAGAGCTGCACACGAGTAATATTAGTGAATGGCAGGGGACGAGCTTTGACAAGGTGCTCGGTGTGTGTCGACTTGATCACAGCACAACCAACTGCTTTTTCTGACTCACGCGAACCGGCATCGCTAACGAAACCACGAATTGGGGTTTCCCTCAAATGTCTCTTTGATGCCCAAGAACGGCGATCCAGCATGCCGGAAGGCACCCGCAAGCCAAACCATCTCTCGGCTTGTAATAGCCTCTCCCCCAAAACCAGAACGGGGTAATAATATTCCTGGCAGAGGGTCAATTTAGCCCATCTCACCCTGGCCGGGTCACTGGCCACCCAAAAAGTGGGATGTCATCGGAGTGGGGGGTCCTTGGACCTGCTCCAGCAGCATCGCGAGTAAGAGTGTTTCCAAATAGGCCTGCCCACGCGAGCCACCCCACTCTATTAAACCGAGAAAAACTCCTTTGGCCCAGCCCTGAATCAAGATCACTTGTCTGACAGGACTCTCGAATTTTTTTCTGCCGGCTACGTAATCTGGGGTTCTCGGGTATGATGGCCACCTGTGATGACTGAAATTCCGATAGTATCGTGTTTTTTTTTTCCTTTCTCTCTTCTGTTCCTACGTTCAAAAGGTCTAGGACCTCTTGAGCGTGTCTGTCCAGTCTCGCCATAGCTGTTAAGAAGAAACACGCCCCCAGCTCAAACCTGGGCATCAATTTGCTTCTACGTAGGCATGTGCGTTGGTGGGGATTTCGGGCCTAAAGTCAAGCCAATGGCTACGGAGTATTAGAAGGGAAAGGTTAAAGAACTTGACAACCAATCCAGCATAATACTGCAAGTGGCATGCTGGGGAGAGTCTTTGGATCACGCCAGCACCCACTAACCAACATGACACTGTTTACAGCGCCTGAACAGTTAGGGTGACTTCTGGAAGGGGAATTATTCAAGCATTAAATTAAGCCCATTGTTGGGTTAGGTCCCGGAATCAGGATATCTAAACTAGCGCCGACAGGTGGCGCTGTGCTCTCGCGCGATCGCATCTCCTAACAAGCTGGCAAATTTAATTCCTTTCTCGGATTCAAATTCTTTCGGCAACAACATAATATTCTGGACCATGATGAGAAACCACATCCTTGCTGCATCTTTTACCATTTGACAAGTTGGGCCAATGATCTCTAAGAAGAATAAGTTTCAGGGGGTGTATTTACGCGGTACCCCCACCTCCCACCTGGTAAAGGTGATCAGAAATCGAACAGTCGTGTCATGCAGCAACAAGGATGGCTTGGGCGTGGTTCGCTCCATACTCCGTAGTTGCATGGGAGGTTGCACTAGGGTGGAATTTTGGGGGGCCAGGCCAGGGGAGGCGCATTCGCAACACATGCCTCGAGACTTGATTAGGTCAAGTCCACCCACCTGCACCCACCACCTCACATGCAAAATGGAAGATGGGACAGACATCGAAGCGCGTCTGCATGGCGGAGGCATGCTCCGTGGAAGAACTGAAGTTGGCAAATACTAGTATTAATTGATGGTTCAAAAGAAAGAGAAGAATTCCCACAAGACTCCAGTCAATTGTGCTACCTTTGCCTACCCACTTTGCGCATTCGGTTTGTACGTATCCGCGCCGCCGCGGAGAAGTATCCGAGTGTAATAAACTACATGCAGAATGCCTTTCCTGTCTGGGGATTTCGAGGTTGCTCTTTGCAATCCAAATTGGTCAACCGATTTTCTGTCTGTGTCTTTAGGGCTACTGCCCTGGTCTTCAATTGAATTAACAATTAACCTACTCCGTACTCGGTACATTCTCTTGTCTCCTGTGCAATCAGTGGTCCAATTGGCTGTTGCTATTCTCTATAATGGCGTGAAGCTGCGCATCGACCTCGAATTCCTCGAGTCCGTGTGTCACGCCCCAACGACTCAGCCAGGGACAGTTACTCCGTACTTCGAACTGTTCTTCCAAGCCGGCGGCAGAATCAGCCAAAGCAAACAATTCGGTGAGTCGCGGCGTGCCGTAGTAGCATTCAGCGGCCAACCCAACCCATCCGTTCACCCCTCGCTAGAAGCAGCCACCCCCGCTCTAGCTCTTTTAGACCTAGCGGAAAGAGATTGGCAGAATATTATTACTACTTGTATGTTGGAGTCCGTCCATAATCTGGTAAGTTTCGAGAGTCACACAATTTCCCCCTTAGGTGGGGGCTTCTGGGCTCTATCGACAAACTATTACTCGGTACATTACATGGCACGACGATGGAAATCAGTCTCGACCGCATTGTGACCGCATTGTGATCTGGAGAATTCAGTGGTTCTTGAACCACAGTTGGGCGAATGGGCATGCAACCATTGTAAGCAAATGTCTAAAATTAACGGACACTAGGGTCCAAGGTAGCCCCTGCCGTTTTGTTACAGTTCCCCACTTCAGGACTAGGACTGGCACTTTTCCGACATTTTGCCATTGGCGTGAATGGATCAGCCTTAAGTTCTCCACTTTAACGTCGAATCCTCTTACGCACCGCCTTTACCAATAGAAAAGCAGATGTTAACGTAACGTTATCAAAGTCCTCCGGCTTGCGAGTCTGGAGTATGTACGGAGTATGATGATCCCCTCCCACCCTGTGGCTTAATGACGGTAGGTGACCGCCAAAGGTTAGCATTTGTTGTGTTTGTTTGTTCTGTTTGTTCTAGTGTTTCGTTCTCTTTGCCATTGTCCAAGTTTCGAGGATTCATGTTGGTTAAGATCAACTAACCTAATGAGAGTTCGTCTACGGAGTACTGAGTAGGTGCATGTGGATGGCAACCCTTACAACTGCGCCAACCTGTCGCAAGCTTCTCAAAGCGAATAGGCTAAAAGGGAGCAAGCTCTAGTGCGTAAGTACTACACCCGAGCATCCTTGAGAAATACTCCGTATTGGAGAAAACATCGGACCCGAGATGCAACTCCGATTGCTTTTCGCGCTAACAATGGCCTGAACACTTGGCTATTTTGGTAATAGGATACTGTAATGACAGACGGCACAACAGGTGCGATTTCGGGCAATTTGTCGCGCGGGGGGGCTTGGGTGCTGCCAGTTGCCAGCCATCTCTTGTGAACCAATAATATGAAGAAGTTCGTCGCAGCCTGATAATCGAATGCCTCCGTGGCCCGGCCGCGGAACTAAAAGAAAAATATTTACTGGTCAAGGACAATATGGGATGATCAAGAGCACGAGTGGTAGATTGAATTGGTTGCTGAACTTGTGATTCTTGCAGCGCAGCCAATCCAGCATCACCATGGCCAAAAGTCCAGTGCCATTAGTCGAAGCACGGCCTTTATTAATACTACCGAATTCTTGGGCCCTTCGAAGCTTGCAACGCTTACTCCGTACTCCGTATTTCCTCAAAGAGAAAAAACAAGGGCCGGGATGGGGCGCTATGGCAATTACTCCGGAAAGAGGAGAAGAGGGATTCACCGACATACGGATATTGCAAACAATAAAAACCGGAAAGGAGATGATTTCCAATCTCGGGAGACCCAGCTAATGATTAAACCTTCCAGAGAATGGGGGCCCGCCTCCCCGCTCATAACCCAAACATCCCCGAAGGGAGCTAGCTTTATTGTCGTATCGAATGTGCAACTGGTTCTCATTTCATTCGCGCTTAGAACATTGCCAAGCAGCGCTTTTCCGAGTCAAGAAATCGGGAGGCCAGTCCAAGGTTAAAAAGATGCGACACCCAAGGCGGTCAAGCCGATCGGCCCCTTCCATCGTCGCCAACCTCATTTGCCGGGCGAAGGCGAGCATGGCTAGTGGCCAGCCAATGACGTAGGGGCTCGTTTGGTAGTATGTTTACTTGTACTCTGCTCCGGGCCACTTTCCCGAGAGCCCGCACACTAATAAACTAGCGAGTGAGCGCTCCTGGTGTTGCTGACAACAAAGAATAGTCTTCCAGAATGTTTGTAGGCCGCCAGTCAATAAAGGCCTCAAGTGTCAGGTACTCGACGGTAGAACAAGCGCTTGGCCGAGTCTCAAGCACGCGACTCACATGTGGCTTTTTTTTTTTTTCACCAATACAACGGAAGTACGACAAAAGAAATGACAGCACGTCTCACCAGCGATCTACTTGTAGTTTGTAATGACTGCGGAGTATGGCACGAGCAAACAACAACTAATTGGGGGGTTCTCATGCACCCCCCCTGTCAATTCCAACAAACCTCTCCTCAGCAAAGTACGGAGTAATACCGTACAAGTAAAAGTAATATGGAGCGCAGGTGCATATTCATACAAGTAGTAGTTTACTCCGTAATAAATGCACGACCAAAAGCAATCCGCGTTCTCTTTTGGTCCCATTGATGTGGTCGGGTCCTTATCAGTTGACATTCAGGGTCGTCCTCCAATAAGATGGGCCAGGATTAGGTTAAAGGTTAGTAAACTACTACACCTCTGCCTTATCAGCCAGTCAGAGAGTTCGCCAACCCCCCTCCCCCAAACTAGCCTTGCATGCATGCAGTAATATCGGGATTTTGCCTTTACACGTTGTGCTCGCCCGTGTTTCCGTTTTCACCCGATCTCTCGAGTCTTCCACCAAGCCATCTTCGCAACCAGATACTCCATATGGCCATGATAATTAACCGCCGGCAGGTTGGCTCTCTGAATAATAGTGCGTGTAAACTAGTTTTACAGACCAGGGGTCAAACCGCAGGAGCGTCTCCGTTCCACGGATTGAGCTTTGGGGAGTTTGATGGTGGGGTTGCCAACAAGCCTAACAAGCCTCTGGCTCAATGGACTGCGAGGATCTCACACTACTTTGATTCCCCTGGTGTCTGGAAACCGTGTCGAACTAAGATGCTCAAACCAAAGGCCACCATCCGTTCCGTCGCTCGGATCCAGCCAGGAAAAAAAAGAAGGAAATTTTGATGGCCCGACCGCCATGGGGTAAATGGCGATGAGACGAATCAAGCGAAGGGTAAAGGTAGCCTTTCTTTTTATAGAACATAAACAGAGTAGTACGTACTACGTACTTCTTACGGACGTGGGGGGTTTTGCAACCATCACGGGTCTGCATTCCTCTTACGGAGTATAATCTGGCCCCTGGTCGGATAGTCGTTTAGATGTCTGCCGTTTTGGTGGGCATGGGGTGGTGGATGGTCCATCTGTAGTACTACTCCGTACCTTTGGGAGGAGGGAAAACAGATGGCTTGATCGATGGGAAACGGGGGAGGCCACATTGCCACCGGTTCGTATGTCTTTTTTGCCCTTTCTAGTTTACTGGTAATCTTCCTCTTTACACGACGTTTCCACTTTGAGATTTCTTTCCTCTCTACAAGTACGGAGTAGCATCTTCGTGCTGAAAGGGAAAAGAGTCTCAGGGGCTCAATTAACTAGGGACGGGGGGGGAGGGGGTGTCTTGACACTCCGTCTCGCTACGTGTAGTGTATGAAGGCGCAGTGGAAGCATGAGTGAGACCTCGCACTATCTGCTAAACGGAAAATATCTCTTCTTTCCCAGTCACAAACCCATCATGCCACCAGGAGAGGAGACAAGCATTGGAATGAGGAGACAGCCCGAGGCTAGCGCGAGTCCCCATGGCCTAACGCAGAAGATCGAGGGTGGCTGGTTTCTTTTTTCTTCATTTCCCTTTTTCTCTTTTCGCCGGTTGCCGTAAGGCTTTAGTCGGAGTTAAGTCGGTTCCCCGATGGCGAGGCTTGCTGGCTTGAATACGAGTACGGTGAAGACCAAGCAGAGGGAGAGGGTGAATGGTGAGGAGAGAATCTATGCTCTGCTTTGGGCAGAAGGAATACTTGTACTGATGAGCCTCGATACCCAGTGGCCAGTGGATTAAATGGTCTTGAAAGGCCTGAGCTGAGAAACCTCAGCCTGAGATGGGGAAAGGCTTGATTGATGCACTTAGCCCTTATCTGTCTCAAAGAAGCCCTCATAAAGCCTGCCCATAAAGCCAAGTACAAGTAAACAAGACCAACAGAAGCAGTAATACGGAGTACTCCCTCCTTCTACGTAAGCCTGTTCAGCTCCCTGGCCCTCAGACATCGTCACGCCGTTATCTATCACCACCTCCCTTGCACAAAAGGAGAGGGGAAACGTGGTAACGGGGTGTATCTATGCAAACCTTATCAAACAGAAACAAGATCGCCAATCCCCAGGATAAAAAGAATAAATTAAAAAAGAAACCATGATAAAGATGCACATTTTTTTGGTGCACCCCCCCCTTTCTTATCTTGATTATGTGTGTTTCTGCATGATTATCTGACTGATTTTTCTTCGCACATTCCCTTTTTGTCTTGCTTTTTTTTTTTTTGGCTGTCTCAGGGGTTTGGATGCTTTGATATCTGATAAGACGGGGTATATTTCCTAGGTCTCTTTTTGAATCTTGTGTATATATAACTTGATCTTCTTCCCCGGATTTTTGTCTTTTACTTTAAATTTGACCTTTTTTTCTTTCTTTTCTCTTGGTTTTTCTTTCGAGACAGCGAAGCTGAATATTGTGATGTTCACTCTCATCACTTGACCATGTCTATTAGGCCTTTCTATCTTGGACGGAGGATGGGGGAGGAGGGCTGACCTGGGCTGGGCTGGCTTCTTTAGATGGCTGTGTAACAATTGCCTCTGACGAAGTAAGTCCCTTGGTTCAGATATCGATTGAGCTACGGAGTACAGTCAGAAGACATATATCAGAACGATGAAGCGGAACGATGACGAAGAGACCCGAATTTACCATATGATGATGACGAGCCTGCGAACATGCGAGCCTTCAAACCTTGGACCCTGACGACACCGACAACCACCGACAACCACCTTGAGCAACCTCCAACCTCTTCGACCTTTGTTTATGCCCTCGACATCCCTAGATCTCATCGACCATATCGATGCAAATAATTGACAAGCCGGACAAAAAGGATAGACAGCAAGACTCCCACATCGAGCTTACTTGATACGCCCCAATAGCCACGGTACACCATCGTTTTAGGTCACCTTACTGAGGCTGTGGTCGTCCTTGTGCTGTGGTGCTGCTATGAGATGAGATTCATTTATCGGCCTGGAGATGTCGCCCTAATCGAGCCCGAACCGACTCTGGTACACTTGCGTTATCCTTCCAAGCTTCGTGGATGCCTGAGAAGGGCATTGGCTTTGGTCCGTGTCGAGGATTCGGTTTTGGAGCAACGAGGCGGTGTACCTGGCTGGAACACATGATGTCCTGACTCTGCAGTTTCGTTATGCCTTGCCCGAAATGTCATCATCATTCCGTCCTCCTGAGGTTGACACACTGTCAAGTAGGTATCATAACGGCAGACCTCTCTCGAGTTTCCCGTAGACGTCGAAGGAATCCACTGCCGGTACTTCACTCATAACGTTGTCCTTCTGAACTATCCGGGGAAAACAAGTCTGTTGAAAAAAGGTCATTTGTTCCGGCCTTCTATTTCGTGCGTGTAGAGTGAAGTACATCGGCTTTTTTTCGTCATTGTAGAATCGTCAACGACTCTTGCCCTGCCTCGTTGTCAAGGGACAAATTTGCGTTGTCGCGATTGAAACCTTTGCCTGGAGTTCTCTTCAATTCCGGACATAGAATTGGTTGTCGAGCCGAGCAAAATGCATCATACGATGTCGCAGTCCCATTCTTCAGCGTCAAAAGGGCTGCAAGGCAGCTTCAACAAGTGCGCGGTCCCGTCTCGGCAAACGGTTTCTGCCAATCAAATCTCTGGCTTGATAGAAACCGATGCAACGCTGTCATTGAGAAGATTGGGGTATGGATATCAGTCAAAGACCGAATGTGAAGAAGACGTGCCAGAAAGCTTGGGATCCTTGGGATTCGTTCAATTCGTATGCTTGAAATAGTGCGGTCTCCAGTGTAGACTGGATGAATGAGGCGAAGAGCACGGCACGGCGGGTGGGCGGGAGAATTGAATTGTTAATTGGCACTCACTCTGCTCGAGGATATTGGAAAAAGTTAAAAGAAAGCAGGGTCCTGTTGAATCTATCAGGTATGTTGGGGATGCTTGAATTGTTATTCATAGACAAAGAGATTCCTCCAGGGACCATTCCTATTGTTCCTCCGTAGACTTGTTAAGACTTCTCTCTCAAGACCCTCAAGAAGTGATAATGTCCTCAATTCAGACTCGGGCTCTCTATTATCCCTCTCGCAGCCGTCGCCGAAACCAACATCGTCTCCGTTGTCGCCCTTTGTGACGGAACAGTCGCCTACACAGGAAACGGCAAAGCCAAAGCGCTCGAAACCTTCGGCATAGTTGATGCGCCCACCGAAATCAACCTTCAAAACCGCACCGCGATCCCCGCTATCATTGGCAATCAAGACCACATCGTCCTCTTGGGCAATAGGTCAGGCCACACAACACGTTTAGTTTCTTTGGGAATGGCATGGTCCGCACTGGTGCTATTGGAGAATTCATTGCTACAGATAATTTGGGAAGTCCCGTGTTGAAGAAGGATTGCTTTGAGGTTGAGGTTGAGGATGAGGAGATGAGGCGCGCGACGAGGAGACTGGAGAGTCAAGTAGATTTCTATTGCAGAGACGAGGCAAGACAGGGGAGGGGCGCGTGTTACGTCCAAATCGGCTCGGCGACGAAGGAGAGGGAGAATGTGGTATCATTTGCGTTAAAACTATCGGCCAAACGACAGGACTTTTTCCATGTTCACAAAGGAATATACGCCATGCAGAGAGAGAGAGAGAAAAAAACACACTTTTAATACCCAAACAGATCCAAGAAGGAATTCGACCCAAATAGGATGTTGCCAGTCGACGCTATCCACGATCCCTTTACCGTAAAACCGAAAAGTCAAACGCAGGCTCATTCGTAAAATACGACACAATCTCCTTGAGATTCCTCGTACTCTTCGCCAACGAAGCCACAGTCCCCAAAGCATCGATGCCCGAAACGACAGAAATGTGATACAAAATCTGACCCAGCGCCCAAACGTCATTTCTCTTTCTCGACTCTAGCGGCTCG
Source organism: Graphium sp. VPRI43844 (assembly GCA_019925285.1). Taxonomy (NCBI): domain Eukaryota; kingdom Fungi; phylum Ascomycota; class Sordariomycetes; order Microascales; family Graphiaceae; genus Graphium; species Graphium sp. VPRI43844. The sequence continues at coordinate 51,765 of JADHKT010000064.1, forward strand.
TCCAAGGGGTCGGCGAGACCTTCCATCTCGGGCGCAAGACCGGCACGCGAAGGCGCGGCAAGTCCACTGATATCCACGAGCACGGTGCTCAAACGCGCAGTGATGACGATATTCGAAGGCTTTAGGTTCATGTGTGCGATATCGTGACTGTGCAACACGTCCAGGGCTGCGGAAATTTCATAGGCCCATCGTAGCCAAGGCCGATCGAGACCTTCTTCGAGCGCATCGTGTATATTCCCATTCGGATGATGCTCAAGTAGAATCCCGCGCAAAACAGGCGGTTGTCGATCAGTAGAGGTGGTCTGGTACGGATTCGTCGAAACAACAGGCGCAACAAGCCGCACGATAAAATCGCTGCGCACCCTCTCCAGATTCGCAAGTTCGTGTTCGAGAACCAACGTGTCGCGCGCCTGGTAACCCGGCCTTTCAATCTGCTTAAAGACGTAAAGCCCATCGTACCCGAACAGCTGCACGACAAAGACGGCCGGGCCGAGTTGTTGGCGAAAGACAAGCTGCTCATAGTACCGCGGCAAAAGATTGCCAGGAAGCGGTCGGAAAATGGGAAACCGAATGCGCGAAGACTCCTCCCGCTCCGAAAAACACAAGGCCGGTTCCGCATTCCGAAGCAGTCGACACTCTCCGGCCGCAAACCCGCCCGCGTCCCCGCATCCGCATCCGCATCCGCATCCGTGGCCGTGCAATCGAACGGTAATTTCGGTAACCGAATCGTCCACGAGCTGCACGCGGTCGAAATCAATGTGGCGGCACAAATCCTCGAGATGTCTCTGTCGCAAGCCGGCGTTGGGAATCCATTGGATGCCGCGCGAGGCGAGCACCACTTTTACGTGCCACTGTCGGGCACCCTGCGAGAGGATGAAGCGCTGCGACGAGGATTCAAAGGTTTCCGCAAAAGTCTTGTTGAGGGGCTGGAGGTGCCAGGGACTTAGCATTGAGGTCTGCATAGGCTTGGTTTGGTTCTCCCATAATACGTGCTGTTGGGGATTTGCTTTTCCATTGGCCTGATAAAAACAAATTTGTTGATTATTTCTTCACCCAGAGAAATGCCCCCCTTGCCTACCACACGATGCTGGGCCGTCACCAGTCCCGTGAGATTATTCGGGGTACTCGGACTCCTAACAAAGTCCGGGGAAGATTGCATTCGACTAGTTAAACAGCTGCTCTCATCTGCGCTCAGGTGCGAGCAGCTGTTGCCAACTTGGGCCATTGTGTGGGAAAGAAATATTTGGCCACGTGACCTTTTCCAGGGAGAAATTCGTACATGTACTCCGTACTCCGTAGAAAAAGAAGAGGAAAAAAAAAAAAAAAAATCTGTGCACAAATGATAAGACCAAGCCAGACCTCTCCAAAGAGAGACTAAAGAAAATTAAACTACAAACTCAAGAAGGAAAAAAAAATCCTTTACCCGCTTGTACATGTACGTGTACTTGTACTCCGTCCCAGGGACTCATCAATTGAAAAGAAATTTCCCTCGAGGCCTGTTATCAATCAATCAGATAACTGTGCAAAGCGGGGGTTCTTTTCTTGCGAGTGGAGAATCACGTTGTCATGCAATGGGCGGGGCCAGACGAAAAAAGTGGAGATGAGCTGACTGGGAAACTCGACTCTTCTTCCTGCTTGCTTCGTCTTTGTTGCCTCACTTCGACTGAGCCTCCTCGTCTGTTCTTGTTCTCGGTCACTTTTGGCTTTATCCCTCTGACAAGTTCTCATAGGCCTCGTCGCAACATCAAGTAAACTGTTTCTTTTCTTTCTTGCCTTTTACCGTTCTCCTGCCATCTCGATAGCCTTGCATTCCTCGCTGCCAGGATAAGAACCAAACGAACGATACAGTACTCCATACTCTCTGTGTAGTTTAAGATACTGAGAGTAACCTTCAACTTGCCCCGCTCTCTCTCCATCTCTCTCCACGCAAGAGGGGAAAATTAGCTAGGCAACATACATTGTGAGTTTGCTGGTCAACTTCCTCTGTAAGGACCTTTCTGCCCTCTCCTCCGATCCAGGACACGAACCACAGCAACAAGCCATACCAATATTATCAATATACACGCACAAGCACTTTGCCAACACCTAGGTCTCTTCCTCCTGTCAAAGTAAACACGATACTCCTTACAACCTTCCCAATGATGACTTGCTTCCATCAAACCCTGCATCCACATCCATTCCCACAAACTCCAACCTATCCACCCATCCATTCAATACGGAGTAGTTCCCTCAAACCAAAAAACCATCATCCCCCCCCCCCCAATCACCACAATCCAGACCCCCCGCCTCTCGCGCCATTCTTAGCTAAAAGGTCTTGCACTGTCGACCTCGTTCGACCCCACCATGCTCCCATGCTCCCATGCTCCCATGTGCTCCCTCCTTCGCCCGACATATCCTCGTACTCGTACAGTCTCGGATTGCCTGGCCTTGTGACATGCGCTAACTAGACCTTTGCTCTTGGTCTTTTAGTCGTAGTAATACCTGCTAAATAAGTCGTTTTTACCACATTCGACGTTGGTATTCGCTTCCGAAGCCGCCCGGAAGTTAAGAAAAAAAACCCCAACGACGAAGTTTGAATTTAAACCCATCGGCCAAGATCGTATCTGATTCTTTCTTTTTTCCCCCCTCTCTCACTTCTCCATTCACCCCAACCTTGAATTCCCTCATCCCCCATCAATACTCATCGCCCATCATGAAGTCCTTCTCTCTCCTCTCCCTCATCTCCACGGCCCTCGCCGCCGCAACAGTAGACGTAAATGTCCAAAACCCCGAATACATCTTCTCCAACCCCCCCTCAGCAGCCGGTTTCCGCATCCCCACGTCGCGCGAATCTGCCGTCCTAGGCCGCCGCATCCTCGCCCTCTCCAAACTCGGCGACATCGCCACCGCCTTCCCCAAGGCCCGCTCCGCCGACAATGTCGACGCCCATGCCCTCCCCGAGGGCGTGGCCGGTCTCCCCATCGGCCTCATGGACTACTTCGCCGAGTGCGAAGACTCGGGAAACCCCACCATACTAGCCCTCAAGATCTCAACCTACGTCCGCAACGCCCAGGCCGGCTCCAACGTCTCCCTCTCCGTCCGCTGGACGCCCCCCTACGCCCCAGCAAAACGCATGTCCCGCCCCAAATCCTCGTCCGTCCCCTCGTGGCTCCCCTGCTTCTTCGGCGGCTGCAACAAAGACGACGACGATAACGACGACGACACCGGCGACGAAGACCTCCCCGACACAGCCCCCTACTCCGCCGCCAACCTCCCCCGTTTCTCCCTCCTGGGCTACCTCGAACCCATCGCGGACAACGAGACCCCCCATGCCCACCTCGCAAAGTGCTACGTCGAGAAGCACCCCGACGCCCGCTACTGGCTCCCCGGAAACGCCATCCACAGCAGCGGTTGGGCCCGTCTCGTCGTCACCCAGATTTACTGGGTCGGCGGCTTTGGCGACCGCGCTTTCATCGGCTGGATCCCCGTTGAGCAGTGGAACTCGGTTACCCAGGAGGAGTGGAAGAATGTGCGTCTTCCTGGCGAGAAGGAGGGTTGGAGCGAGTGGTCCACTTCCGAGCTGTAAACTCGTCCTTTGTTCTCTTCTGCTTCTGCTTGTTAAACTGGAGGTTTATTGATTTATTGATTTATTGATTTTTGTTGTCCCTGTACATTTCATTATGTTGCAATCTCGTCTGCTGACGGGATCAACAATACAACACAGTACATTTCAATAGCTTAAACAGATGAACCGACCTGTATTCGCCGTGGCCCTGTTAATTTAGGAGTAATCGATTACCTTTTTTCCGGTACTACAAGAACATAAGCCAGGATCCAAAGTGAGTAGAGGTGAGCCATCTAATAACTTGCAAACGCTATTCTAGCTTCATACATTACGATTTAATTGCTTTCGCTCGCCTGCTAAGTGACTTGCTGACGCCTCTAACTACTCCAGCTCATGTCCGAGAGTCCTTATGTATTCCCTCGCCCACCTAGAATACCCTCGCTTGCTCCATGCACATTATGCTCAGGTTGCAGTATCAAAACAGTAGTAAAAAAAAAAGACGCCCCAGAATTAGAAGAAAGGCAAGACTAAACTGGAGAGAGACCAAACCAAAAAAAAAAACAAAAAACAAAAAAGGGCAATAGACGAAGGAGAGAATCCCCCCAATTATCATGCAGGCTGTTGGTCAACATCAGAGGATGTGTTCCTTTCGCCAAGCCGTCTTGCTAGTCACAGACGTCAATCGACCCGGAAAATCACTTTCCACTCAAGTGCTCCTGCTTCTCGGATAGCGCATGACAGGCATCCCCGCCGTCTTCGGCTAATCAGAGCATTCCACCCTCGCTCCGCGCAAATGGCTCTGGCAAGCACTTCCAAATCAGATCCGAACCTACGGCGTCTTGATTCCAGGTGCATCCCATCAGCTGCTGCGCTTGCGCCTTCAGATGAGCCATCAAGTATTGGGGACGTGGGCGTCGCAAATGTTTGTTCTTGTTTGGCAAACCCTGTGAAGCAATCCACCACCAGAACACGAGGTGTCGTCGTGCGGCTCGAGACAAGACTCGGCTCTCGCAGGGATGATGCCATCTGGATCAATTCCTCTACCGAGGCGGTTCGTTTGTCTAGCAGGTCCGTGAGATGAATTATAGAGTACGAGTAGAATTTATGCAATGGGTGGCCTAAGCGAAGATACATCAGTATTTGTAGAATTAAAAGGCAAGAGGGGAGAGTCAACGAGTGCCGACTCACCTGTGAATGTGACTGCTGCTGGTTTGGAGCAGTCTCTGATTCCCTCACCAGAGACATCGATGTGCTGAATCGATGGGCTCGATGGTGCTCGCACATACTTGACATGCTTCGACGGAACACAGGGATGGGCCGTTACAAAGTGTACTTCTTTCGACAACTTGATTTCATGGTGTACTTTCTCCTTATCATTGAGCGTGACTGAGAAGGAAATAGACGCCGGATAGGTCTCAATGTCACGGACTTCTTCCACATTGCTCTCGCCTTGCTTGCCCTTCTTAGGGGCATGATGAGCCTCTTTGATCTTTGGGATGGTGAGCCCGAGCCCAAAATGTTTTGCAGGCGTCTTGTCCTCTAGACCTCCAAGAACCAATTCTTGCAGTTCAACCCTTGTCGTCGGTGGCGGTGTAGCGTAGTTACTTTCGTAGGGAATGAGGAAGTCGGCAGCCGATACAGACGAGGGGTCTGAGTCTCCCAGGACATTGGAATCACGCTCCACATACGTCTTTCCCCATAGGCGTGCTCTTTTTCCTGTATTTTTTATATCCTCTGAGAAGTAAAAACGGTTAGCCCATCATATGCCAAGAATGCAGTGGGGATACTTGGGAGTAACGAACCAGGGACATCAGTCGAGTCAATGTCGACCCAGCCATCGGGAAGGTTACGAGGAGTAATATCGCTGGAGATCCATCCCATGCACTCGGCGGATCCGTTCCCAGCAGCCAAGACTCGTCCAACGATGCAGGCCGTGCTCCAGAAGCTTTTGCCACGGTACACAAACCCGCCTCCGAAATTGGCCACCGACCCGAGCGTTTGCAGTGCTGATCCGTCGCTCTCGAGGAGCGAGGCCATTAGGAAATGACCCAACCCCTCTCCTGGAAGAACCAACCCGGAAATGTAGGATTTAGAGAGCCAGCCTGACGGGTGCAACGCTGCCCTGACCTTGGGCCGCCTCACGGGAGTTGACTGTTTTGCCATTGCCTTCTCCGTACGTGGTCCGAAATGGACGCTATGTTGGCAGGTGATCTTAGAGAACTCCCCATTGGGAGTGACATCCCCGGATTTGAGTCCGTCGAGAGGAACGAGAGACTCTCTTATTCTGGCCTCATACGCGTCCACGCCAGGCCAGCGGATCTTTCGAGCAAAATGGCCAAGTCCGTCGATTTGCTTCTCGTGGTTTTTACCAAGTGCTGTATATGAAAACTTGGCCAGTGCTGGCTCTACAGACACCACCTTAGTTTGGTGAATGAGAGTCATTTTGCTCGTCAACGCGGCAAGCCAACCCAAAGTTGCCGTCGTCGCTCGGGGTATCGGTGACCCTGAGCGAGGGGTTCCCGGGATAGCTTCACGTTTCAATGTAATATTCTCCAGCCAGGTTCGGGCGAGAACGAGTGACCATTTGACACAGGCGTTCGCCTCCCGTTCAAAGCGGCGGATTTCAACAGGACTAATACTTTCAAGCCCCAGTTCTTCGCTAGCCGTTATGGCATCGAGTCGTAGCAGAAGCTCACACGCAAGCAAAATTTGGAGGAGAAGCCAATATCGTTCCTTCCTACGTTGCTTAACCGAGTCTGCGTCGTGAATAGATGCTCCATCACGGATGTCATCGCCGTCGGCAGTCCCCCACAAAATTTGCCCAAGTCTAATACGCCACTCAACGTGTGAAAAGTCGATCCACACATTGGGCGTTGCTAATACTTTGAGAATTGACTGGATTTGTACTGCGAGGCTGTACGGGTCGCGGTGGTCGAGGACCCGGGATGGGGGGTAAAGAATATTTGTAAAAAGTTCGTTGTATAGCGTGGTGGTGTCGTGCGTGTCGAGACTATTGTCATGGTACCGAGTGCTGTTTTTGATGAGCTGATCGAGGATGGTTTCCTCGCCAAGAGACCTAAGCGCATCCTGAGAGCTTAACAATCTCTGGCGCTGCTCATTAATAACGGGTGCCTTATCTCCGATACTGTCGAATCCAAACTGTTCTTCTTGCAAAGCATCGGCAACAGCCAACTCCAAAGCTGCCTGATATCCTATAGTTCCCTTCTCCAATCCTTGCATGCTCAGCATATTTGGTCTCTCCCGGCATCGCGGATAAAAATGGGCCTTCCTCGGCGCCTTCACTTCTGGAGGGACGACACCATCACGGCGGATATGCCGGGTAATGTGCGGCCATGCCGTCACCGAGCTCCACGCATGGTCTTCAATCTGAGCATGATCGGTGAGATCTCTAATATGCAACTCCTCATCCCAGGGGAAGGCCACGGAAGGGTGTGGCGCGCCAGTATTGTGACCTTCTTGGCGGGCAAAGTATTGCGGAGCGCCGGAGAAGATATTTTCTAAATCGATGTCGCTCAGCGAAGCCATTCTCAAGATACGCTTCAATAAATGAGCTTCGGAGGCACGTGGCTTTGCTATTGAGCTCAATTGGTGATAGAGATAGTTTGTTGGCGTCAATGGGAGGTTGCTGATCACTAGCGGGCGCTCTAAGCGAGACTATCCAGCAGGTCCAAGCAACAAATTAGGGAAGTTAATTGTCAGAATTATGCTGAACGATCTCGGTTCTCTCAATTCCCGTATTGAGATTGGGAAAGAGGCATGCAATGAACGCTACAGGATCACCAAAAGGGAATGTTGGATTTTGCAAGCATGTATGAGCGAATTCGAATGTTTGCAAAGGCTCTAGCTTGACACATCGATCGGGGGGTTCTGGTACTCCCTCGAGCTGGAGAGCAAAAGGTGAAAAAAAAGAAGAAAAAAAAAACGTGGGCAAGCTGAGTGCTAATGCAATTTAAGATAGATCGAGGCTTTGATAGAGCTCAAGTAAGTGGAATAAAACAAAAAATGGGTGAATATTGAAGATTTCCAGAGGGAATCTGCTATTATTGACGGGAAGACATTGATATTACGCCAAAAAGGGGGAGAATTGAGCAAAAATGAAGCTATCCAGAGGTTCCTGAATGGGGTGGGAGACCAAGATGGTGAAGTTGTCAGGTGGTCTGATGAAGTGGATGGTAGAGGTCTTGCGGGGGAAAGTGGGGTAAAGATGCCGTCACTCGCTCCGAGTGATCAACTTTTGAGACGGAAAGAACGAGAGACATGCCAAGTCGTGTGGTGGGATCGTGGGATGATTGGTGAATTGGACAGCAGAGCGGGTCAAATTTATGGAGTCATGAGGTGGGAAACCAAGAGGCAAGTGCGACTGGTGTTCATTCATAGAGGGTGGTCTCAGGGATATTATCTGATTTGATTTGATTTGATTTGATTTGATTTGATTCATTACTTAGCAGAGTCTTTAAAGGCTATTCAATAAGTCTGGTCTATCTAAATAAGGAAAGTCCCTGAACGGCGACAAACCTTATCCAGTGAGCAGGTGTTGTGCGGGCAGTATGAAGTGTGCGAGTGTGCAGTCATGCCAAGCATACACGTAGCCAGGGTTGCTACCATATATTAATACCGGCGAGAACTCTTGTTGTGGGGTTCGTCGGTAACTACCTCGAATTCGCTTCGTGTACACGAGAAGCGCAATGCACGTTGGTCGTGCCAAACACACTGTTCATAGAATGCCTAAGGAGGTATGTGAATGAATGTGTGTTGAAATGCTTGGCTCTTGTCTAGGTGAGAGGGCCCCCGAGAATGGCCTCCCTCTTACATCATCATATGCATTCACATATGATACCGATATGTCTATTGTACTTAAAGAGGATAAAGGAACCATATGTCCTTAGGCCAGAGCCATGGTTGCATAGGTACGCAACAGTAAATCTGCTACCCTTGGCGTATGTGCCATACTTCTCGCCGTACCAATGGGAATTCAAGGGACAGCCTTCGACATTTCCGTTCATCACTACCAGACTTCAATGTCAACGTTTTTCTCAGCTCTAGCCGATTCTGTGGCCGGTTCCCCCGGTCAGAATAGAAGAAGGTCTGGGATCAAGGAAAATGAAGGCGCACGTAACAGGAAGAAAAAAATAGAATCTGTTCGCTTAATTTCGGGTATCATGCAGACTTGGACACACCCGCCCTTTGGTCCTTTCCAAACAAGAATATTCGCATCGAAGTTAACCCACTATTCGCCGTATATGTCAAAAATTCCAGTCCTCTAGTCCTCCACATTTGTACTTGTCGCCACAGGGCAAAGTTGGAAGAAGCAGCTTCTCCGAAAACTGAAGGAGATGCTCATTATGGGACAGTAATTTAAGAACTAGCTCTTCATGCAGGTGGCGTGTCATGTACTACCACAAGAATATACTTGGGGTCTGGCACAATAACAAGCTCCTGTTTTCTCGTTCGTAGACGTAGTAGTTTTAGCTCATCCTAACCCAATTCATTAGTACTAACGTGTTTCTGATGCGACTTATCTGCTTCCCAGAGCCAACATATCATTGTGCAATGTGAAAGGGAAAACGCTGTCGAGTGATTGTTTGGAGAGATAGGATAGGCCTGCATACCTCTCCGTCTAGTTCAGAAACCAGAGATCCTGTTGTCATCACATACGACCAAATCATCGCCGCAAAGGCTTCGGCCCCAGCTCCTGTGGATTCGCCATCCTGCTCAGGGCCTCGCGCGTCTGTTGAGAATTGTGTCTTAGGTTGCAGGGATGAATCCCCCGCATCTGCCTTCTCGAAAGAAGGAAGTTTGCCCGTTGCCTTTAGAACTGCACCTGTCGTTCGATCAAGAATCACGGTGGCCTTGACTCCTGACTTCCGAGAAAGACGGCCCAGAGTTTCCTCGAGCCCTTCTCGCCCATTTGTCTTGGATTACCCGTCAGCATGGAACCTTCTTGTCTTGTTCTTGCTGGCAGAAGAGATCTGAAGCTAGGCTGCTTACTGTGTCTGCCATATTGGACCTTTGTTCTTTTCAAAGCCACTCGGGGTGTTTAAGATGGCTTTGCCCTATATTTGGAATGCAAAACGAAATGAATAAATCGTGGTTTGGTGGCTCTTTGATTGCTTGCTTATTGAGGGGCAGGTTGATTTGTTGATGCAAACAGCTAGAGTTAGAGTTGGATCCTAGTTTACTCCGTAGTTCAAGGCGAATTGGTGAGGGCGGTCCACTGGCCAGCCCAGCCAGGCGTGAATAAACTGGAGAGCAGCCAATCAAGCAGTGCAAACACCCTTCAATATTGGGCCGCAGGGATGCCAGGGACCGGATGGCTACTCCAAATGAAAAAGAAAAAGGATTCTTAATTCAATAGGAAATATTCCACTTCAATCTTGGAGTGTCAGCGGAAACTTGGAGGTGTTTTGTGTTTCTAGAGGATGTGCTCATGGCAGTAGGAGACTCCCTTGCTTGTACGGAGTACTCCGTACTGGTAGACAACACTTGGGTCGCTCCACTCCGCACGTGATCCATCTCGAAACGTTCACGACCTTCGTTCCCTGTGTAGGCGAGCATCAGAAACATTGAAAGCATTTGTATCTTTACCAAAATATTTTTTCCTCAAGAGAGGCTGGGACTCATATTGTCTTGGCTCAATAGACTTGGGAGAATAGTCTCTGTCTGAGTACTGGGAATCCAATTGTGTTCCGACATCAAAATTTTCACCAACTCCAATTTCTTGTTTGCAAGCATCAAGTAAACCGCAACTATGGGCTCGAGTGCGAAAAAGAAGAAGGAGAAGAAGAAGGACTTCCAGGTATGTGTTGAATTATAGAGCAAATGTTAAATCAGGTGTTATATATCCTTGTCTAACAAACTGCGGCAGAAAACCAAGCTGAAGGTGGGCAAAACGAAGGCGAAGCCCGATAATTTCACAGACACGAGCTTCAAGTCCCAAGGTACAATACGTCCATTGATGGTACCAAACTCGTGGCTCGATACTAACTGATGAAAGCTATTCGCATGACCCAACAGTCTTTGTCGGAAACCGCGCCTGATGCCGTTCAACAGTTCAAGCACAATCTTTCTGTAGCATCGACGGCTCGGTCCGAGAAGATGCGCAAGGATGCCTTGGCCTTTTTGACCACACAAGTCTCTGCCAATCCACCCAACAATCCCGTAGGGACACAGGCTATTCTAATCAAAGTCTTGCCGCTGGTCTCCGACATCTCGACCTCAGTGCGAAGCCAGCTTCTTTTGCTTTTGCAAGCGCTTCCGGCCCACGAGGTGAAGCCGTACACAGAAAGGGCCATACTGTATGTGCGAGCCGGCATGTCACATCTTTCTTCAAGTGTCAGCGACGATTCCCTCAACTTTCTTGAGTGGCTCCTTCGCGTGGCGCCAGAAGAAGTGGTTTCTTGCCCTGGCGGTTGGGTCAAGACATTGAATGGGTTTTGCGCTATGATGGGTTGGTCAGCAACAGGTAATCACGGCTGGTCAGGGGGGTCAAAAGCCAGAGTCAAAGTCAAAGATGCAGGGTCTCACGCCAAGAGTTTGACGATTCTGACAACCTTTTTGGAGGCGGGCTTGAAGCCAGAAGTATCAGAAGTGAAGAACACTGGACTCGGCTATTGGGACAACTTGTACCGGCCACCCCGGGTGGCGAACCCCTTCGCTTACCTCAACCTCTTCGGGAAACGCAAGGATGAAGATGACGAAATGTATGCTGATAGAGAGTCGAGACAGCGGGTTTTCCACAAGAGGTATCTCGATTTGGTCTCGGCTGGGGCGGACATTGCGAAGAAGGAGGGAGGAGCAGTGGGAAGAGCAGCTTCGGCACTAGATCAAGTATTAAAAATTGGGCTTGCCGACTATGAGGTCTCTGGGTCCATCGATGATGAAGACCTGCAGAAACTGTGGTAGCCCAGGTCTGCCTCTATTGATTAAACTATTATCAGCATGGTGTCTGGCGTTTGGATGGAAAAGTTAGAAAAGGAAAGAAAGTGTATCATGGGATATCACTTAGACTTTTAGTTGAACTGTCTTTTATTGCACCTGTGTCTCGTCATTTCTCTGCCAGTTAGCGACGGCCAGGGTCCAAGGGTAGGGTCGAGCAAACGGCATCAGAAATGAGTCCCATTCATTGCCCGCCAACGGCCATTCCCCTCGAGAGAACACGAAGACCAAAAAGCAATATCCTCTTTGATTACACAAAGCCATGAAGAGGAAAAAAAAAAAAAAAAACTATTGCAGACAAGGGTCCTGTCTGTATCTGCTGGATGATATTGTTTCCCGCCTGGCCATTATCCAAGGTAGCAATAAAAGCTATCCGTTTGAACGCCCATGCTCTTTTGAATGTCTGAGAAATTAGTTCGGAGCCACATTGTTCATAGACTCAAAGACGAAAGACGACAATTGTTTGTAGGGTAATCAAGATGTCTGACCAGAAGCCCTTCTTCCACCGCCTCCCCATCCCATGAACTAGGACATCCCATCTGTATGCCCAAAGGGAGTAGCCTGAAGACTAGATAGTAATACAAACGAACACCCTGTTGAGAACGTGGGCACTGTAGTCTCCCTCATTCCCTTCCGTCTCATTCCCCTATTCTCTTCCTTGTCCTCTCGCATCTAACCAATTTGCGTACGCGTGTAATGAGGTTCTTGACTTTATCAACAAGTCGCCTTTTGCCTTTTTAATCGCATAGGGCTTCTCTCCTTCCACTCTGATTTGTCGAAATCAGCCTTCCCACCTTCCCGCTTTTCTTTGATTCCGTTGCCTTCTGGGTGATTGAGGAAGGAAGCCCTGGAGTTTAAATTCTCTGCACCCTCCTCGACTTCTCCTTCCTTTTCTTCCCTCCCTCCACATCATCACAAGTTCCATTTCAGGACAGGACAACACACTTCAAAAGTTCAATTCTATTCCATTGCCTTTGCCAGCACTTGCAAGTATGTTCCCTCTTCTACTATTGTCATTGCCTCCTCTCTCCTTCCTCTTCTTCCTATTTTATCACTCTCTCTCTTCCCTTCTGTTCTCTCTCCCTCTTCCACCCTGCCTACAAGATTCCCTCTCGACCCAAGCCTACTACAGTTAGTCTTCCTAGACATTTTCTTCTTTTCTGAGTTTGGTCAATTGAATTTTGATCTACTGTTGCCCTATCCCCTATCCTCTAATTGATTTCCTTGCCTTTTTCCTGGCGATCATACCCAATATTGCTGGTCTTCAATCCCCTAGACATCCTCATTTCCCTAGTATTTACTCGCATAGAATTCTGAATGCCCCACCATTCCATCATACCATGCCTAGTAGCTCATTAACTGACTCGATTTAACAGTCAGAAGACGAGCAAAATGTCGGAGGCCCAGATGACCTCCGAGGCCAATGGCACGGATACTCCTGTCAATGGAGTAAACGGCGCCAATGCCGATATTACCGATGGCGCCGATGGCATTTCCAATGGATGGAAGAAGCCCGAAGCTTACGACTACTCTGCTTTCCACTCCGATCAACAGCAGTCATGGGGTAGCAATGCTGCTGTCTACGAGTGGGATGGAGAAGAGGGCGATGTCGGCCCTGTCCATCCTGAACTCGAGCGTGAGATCTTCGGTGATGAAGATTCTCGCAAAGATATCCAGGGTATCGATTTTACCAAGTATGTGTCCATCTCTCATTTCAATGTTTTACTTCCACCGCCTAACTACGAATGAAGGATTGCCGAGATCGAGGTCATTCAGGAAGGCCCCGTAAAGATTGATCCCATCAACAGTTTCTCGACCGCTGGTCTTCATCCCGCAATGTTGCGCAATATCGAACTCTGCGGGTATGGATCCCCAACTCCCATTCAGAAGTTCACCATTCCGGCCATCCACTGTGACCATGACACCATTGGCATTGCCCAGACAGGTAATGTAGAGAAATACCGCCGTCCAAGTCAACAGTCACTAACATACCATTGAGGATAGGCTCTGGAAAGACGGCTGCTTTCCTTATCCCCATCCTCAACAAACTCATGGGTAAGGCTAAAAAGCTCGCCGCTCCACGACCCAACCCGGTCACTTACCAGGAGGGCATTGACCCTCCTGTCCGAGCTGAGCCACTGGTTGTCATCATTGTTCCTGCTCGCGAGCTTGCCATTCAAATCTTCACCGAGGCTCGCAAGTTCTGCTACCGTACCATGCTTCGTCCTTGCGTTTGCTATGGTGGTGGCCCAATCTCTGAGCAGCTCAAGACACTCGGCCGCGGCTGCGACGTTCTCATTGCCACCCCTGGTCGTCTTGTCGACTTCCTCCATCGTCCCAATATTCTCACCCTCAAGCGTCTTCGCTACATGGTTATTGATGAGGCCGACGAGATGCTTCAGCAGGACTGGGAGGAAGAAATGAGCCAGATCATGACTGGCGGAGGTAAGAACCATCTTTTGCATGCCTCCAATAGAAGTATGCTAAATGGTTATTACAGACCAGGAAGAAGGACGAGTAAAGTACATGCTGTTCTCGGCTACTTTCCCCAAGCCCCTTCGTGACTTGGCTCGCGCCCATCTCTCCGAGGACCACGTACGGTTCCGCGTCGGCCGTGCCGGAAGTACCAGTGCCAACATCAAGCAGAACGTCATTCAGGTCGAGCCTCACTTGAAGAAGCCCGGTCTTCTTCAGGCCCTCGACAGCATGCCTCCCTGTCGCACAATCATTTTTGTGAACAGCAAGCGAACCGCCGATGAAATCGATGACTTTTTGTACAACATGGGATTGCCCTGCACCTCGATGCACTCAGACCGAACTCAGCTCGAAAGAGAGGCATCTATGCGTGCCTTCAAGGCCGGAACGGCACCCATTCTGGTTGCTACCGGTGTCACTGCTCGTGGTATTGACGTTCGCAATGTCATGCATGTTATCAACTACGACCTTCCCTCCATCGACTTCGGAGGAATCGAAGAGTACACCCATCGTATCGGTATGTTGGCACTCTGACCCTTGACTAGTGAGCAAAGAAACTAACATAGATACTAGGACGTACTGGTCGCATTGGACATCGCGGTCTAGCTACTTCGTTCTTTACTCCAGAGGACGAGTCGATTGCCAGTGTCCTCACTCGCACCATGCTGGAAGCCGGTCAAACTATTCCAGACTTTCTTCAGCAATATATCCCCGAGGGTCACGAGAAGAAGCTGTCGTTCGAGGCTGACTCGGACTTCGAAGACGACACCGACTTGGGTGGCGGGGGTGGCGGTTGGGGTATCGATGTCAATGTTGCCACTGAAGGAAACGCCCAGAATGCCGATGCAGGCTGGGGCAATCCCGAACCCAAAGCCGAAGATGCAGGATGGGGAACTCCCGCAACCAAGGAGGCCGAACCCGAGACCAATGGTTCCGGATGGGGAGGAGATGGTCGGGGCAATGCCAATGGCAATACCAATGGTAACGTCAATGGCACTGCCACGTCCGGCTGGTGATTCTCCTACCATTTCCTAAAAGAAACGCATTCGATTGTGGCTGGCAAACTGATAAGAAAAGCATCAGCGTTCACGGGAGGAAAACAGGGTAAGGACTCAGGCCATATAAATTACGAGTTGTAGTGCGAGTCATAGCCGAGAAATGTAATTCAGGCAGATACGAGTGTAGTTAGCTAGGTAGTTAGCTAGGTAAGTTAGTCGTAATTCATCGCCAGATACTAGAGCAACCTTGATTTTGTGTAGTCAGACGATGGCTAAACTTGTTATTATGTAACTGGGCAATACACAAATGCGATGCTAATTTGATATTAAAACTGTATAAGATTGGATAAAAAAAGTATATATAACGAAACCCGAACCAACAGCAGATGGCATGAGCACCCATCTCCGGATCAGATTCAATCGTTCTACTAATACACGTGTCTCGTAGAGAAACCAACAAGCAACTCAGCTGTTTCGAACAAGACCCAAGAGGCCAAGGAACTTGTTCCAGACGCCGATACCATAGCCAAGAGTGACCACGCCGCTCGCAAAACGCCACGACTTCTCCTGGTTGGCAACAGGATACTGCACGGGGCCCGGAATCGAAGTGCGAATGCCCAACCAGCCAAACTTGTCCTCGCACACGCTCTTGGCATTGCACACGCCACGCAGACCTTCCTCGCCCGCGAAGCGACCGTATCCGGAGCCGCCGACACCACCGAAAGGAAGTTGCACGGCATAATACACTGCAAAGTCGTTGACGGCGACCATGCCGGCGTGGAGACCTCGCACGACGGCTTTGAGAACGGGGTCGGAGTCTGCGCCGAAGACGGAGGAGCCTAGGCCGAAAGGGGCTGCGTTGGCGACTTTGAGGACGGAGGAGGCTGTGGGGGCGTCGGTGGGGATGAGGAGCATTACGGGGCCGAAGCATTCTTCTTGGGCTATGGGCATGTCTGGTTTGACGTCGGCTAGGAGGGTGGGGGTGAAGTAGTGGCCCTTTGGATGGTCGGGGTGGACGTGGCGTTTTCCGCCGGCGAGGAGGCGGGCACCGCGGGAGACGGCGTCTGCGATGAGGGATTCTAGGCGGTCGAAGGAATTGGGGGAGATCATTGCGCCGACGTCGGCTTCTTGGCCCAGGCGGAGGGCGCGGACGCGGGGTTCGAGCATGGCGACGAGTTTGGGGTAGACGGCGGGCGTGGCGATGATGCGTTCTATGCCGATGCAGTTTTGGCCTGCGGCTTGGAAGGTCCCGCGCATGGCGACGAGGGCGATGCGGTTGAGGTCGTTTTTGGCCGAGTCGAGGACGATGAAGGGGTCTTTGCCGCCGAGTTCGGCGACGAGGGGGGTGAGGGATTTGGCGGCGGCGGCGGCGACATGGTGGCAGACGGGTTTGGAGCCGATGAAGGTGATGTGAGAGATGCGCGGGTGGGACGACAGGTGGTTGGCGTGTTGGGGCCAGCAGACGATGGGTTGGATGAGCATGGGGTCGTGGCCGTGGGCGATGAGGGCGCCGCGGGCAATGTTGGCGAAGTGGGTGGAGCTCCAGGCCGTTTGTTCCGAGACCTTGACGACGATGCCGTTGCCTGCAAAGATGGACGAGATGATGGGGCCGATGAGGTTGTGGAAGGGGTAATTCCAGCTCACGAGGGCGGCGACGACGCCGAGGGGCTCGTAGCGGACTTCGTTGCGCTTATACGACATGAGGAAGTTTGTAGGGCGGCGCGAAGGGCGAAGGGCCTTTTCGCCGTGGTCCAGCATCCATTGGAGCTTTTCCGTCGTCACGAGGATCTCGCCGAGCTGGGCGTCGACGAGCGTCTTGCCCGAGTCGAGACAGGCGGTGCGGCAAATGTCGAGTTGGTGATCGAGGACGTATTGGAGGAGGGTGCGGAGCACGGCGCGGCGCTCGCGGAACGTGGTGCGCGACCAGGCTTCTTGGGCTTTGTGGGCGGCTTCGATGGCGCGGTCGATGCCGTCGGGCGTCGAGGGGTTGACGTAGCCGAGGAATTGGCCTGTTGCGGGAGCGTAGCACTGGATTGCGGAGGATCCGGGCGTCTATGTCGAACAGGACAAGAATGGTTAGTCTGGGGGGGGGGGGGGGTCTTATGTTAGGGAATTGAAGCAGGAATATGACGCCACTCACTTTGATATTGGCCTCTTCCACGAGAGAAAACTCGGACGGCATCTTGGGAGGAGGAATCGTATATCGCCTGGGGCCCTCTTCGCTCGTGACAAGATACCAAATCAAGGTAATAGCCGTGACAATGAGCGTCACAGTGACGGCAAATTGACCACTACACCAGCCGACAACAACGTCAGTCCAATTATATACTGCGCAAGCAATTAGGAAAAGGGGGCAAGGAAACCTTACACATTGGCATCTTGTTTGCTTGCCTGGACCTTGAACCAAGCAACCCACGGCTTAAGTGCCGATTGCACAGCAGCAAGTCTCGCGTCCATTGTGCGGAATTACAATTCAAAAGGAAAGACTGGAAAATAGGCAGGGAATGACAGGTTTTTTGTCGTCCTCCCTCTCTATCTTTCTCCGATTGTTGGGTTGTCGGGACTTGGCAGAGAGAAAGGTTCTGCGGAGCTGGCAAGCTGGACGTTTTAATACTCCGTACTTGTACAAAATGATTTTAATTATCAAAGCGAGGGCCCACTTAAAATGGCCCCTCCCCCTGGACACCCAGAAAGCCTAGTACAGTACGGAGTACAAACATTACGAGCGGACTTGGCCATTTTCAAAAATCTCCCCTGCTCCATCTGGAAGTACATCTATCTGCCCATCTCGGCCCAACACAACGAACATCGAAATAGCTCAAAGACTTCTTCTCTCACGGAGCACACACACCATCATTAATAGAGAGCACTTGCTTTCGAGAAAACTTCTAGCCACGTATTTCAAATCTAATCAACTTCATGTCCCAGCTACAAAACGAGGGTCAAGTCAAAACACACAAGACCACCTCAATGCAAGTTCTTCGCACAAGTAATACATGTTCCTTTCGGTCGACAAGCACTTTCTCCTCCCCCCGAGTAAGCGCATCCGTCTTCCCGTGCAAAAACCATATCTCCCATGCACCCCAAACGCCAACGCAGTAGTGAAATATGATTCGAAATCAAGAAGACGAAAAAAAAAAAGACTGAGAAAAGGAAAAGCGAAGTATAAAGGGAATGTCGAGTACAAAAGGGAAGCAATGACAGGGCAGTTCATATAAATGCGGTCGCAAATCGAAAGAAATATAGGGAAAGCAGAACGAGCAGGATAACAATGCGGACAAAGGCGTTGTCGGTTTTATTTTCAAGTACTGCCATCAGCAATCATGTGCAACCAAGAGGGTGAAAAAGTTAACCACAGCTGCCGCTGCCGCTGCCGCGCCAGTGTTGCCGTAGTAGATCGCTAATGCAAGTCATCATGCATGGCAAATGTCCTTTTGGAATGCCAGCCAAAGAAAAGATGCTCAAAGCTCCAGAGGTAGCCGTCGAGGATAAAGATGGCAACGAGGAGAGATCGAGAGTTTGTATGTATGTAGTGAAAAGTCGTGGATGCAGTGCCCGCTAGTTTCGCTGTCGACAAATACATTATAGAAAGGCAGGGTATGTGGCAAGAGAAAAGCCAGTCGTTCGTTGGCCATGGAGTCGGGGGTGTATATATGATGACGAATTTATACAGCTCGAGGGTCAGCTAGGTCCATTCCCAGCTCCGTCCTCTAGAGACAGACAGAAAAAGAAAAGAAAACATGGTTCAGGGCTGTGCTGTTGATGCCATCCTCAGGACGCCTTCATCTACACATTGGCGCTCTTGGTAAGAGACAAGCCTCGTAATCGCGGTCGGAACCGGTGCGAGTGTGTCGATTCAATGCGAGAGAGCCGGGCTGCAGAGGTGACATCGTTACTGGCTTCGAAACTGGGACGCATACGGTCCATGGAAGCCCGGATCCTGTCGTACGAGGGCCTAGCCCGATCCAAGGACTGTCTTCCTTGGCCCATATCCATCGACATGCGATGGCCCGTGTAGTTTGTGCCGTCGCTCCCGTTCTGGCTGCGCATGTTGTGCGTGTGTGTCGTCTGCGTCGCGAGCGATGGCGGGTAGATGGGGCGCTGGTCCTCGTCCACGCTGCCGTATACCATGTGCTTGATCTTGCGCGACCCGTGAGACGATCCCGAGTGCGCACAGTTCTTCGAATCATCCTCGGCGGACTTGTCATCCGGCGAAAGGCGGCTGAACTTGCCTTGGGTGTCCTGCTCACGGATAATGTCGACATCATACGGGAAGTAGACCTTCTGAATGGCTTTGATGGCAAATCGAGGGAACAGACAGATGACGGGAACGATGAAGAAGACGGCCCAGAAGCTCCCTGCGCCGTAAATCTGGCTTGTTTGGTAAAAGTAGCCCGAAGAAGAAAATTGCGAATAAACTCCCGTCCAGAAGAAGACGAACAGGTCACTGAGCACGACAATGAGGACCGTGAGCCAATCCCAGCGATACATGTTAATAAGCACATAGAGGTTGAGCGTGACGACGGCCGGGTGTACGATGTAGGCACCCAGTCGAATTCGATCTTCTACGTTGAAACCGTTGAACGTGATGAACGAGTTGCCGATAACAACGAGATACGGGATGTAAAACACCATGACGGACTGGTAAATACCATCAATCATGTACAGCCTACAAAAGAATACGTCAGCATTTGGCAACAACAACAACAACAAAGGGAGATAGGTAGATAGATGGGCAAATGTCCAAGTGGCAGAATTGTATCAGTTTGCTTACCAGAACTTGCGGTTGGTCCACTCCAATCGCTCAATACCACGCTGATAGAGCTGAGGGACCGCTAACGACACCTTGTCCGAAACATCCTGGTCCAGGACGCCCATAGCTCCGACAGGCAACGAGGTGAAGAAAAGATTGTACATGACAATGTACGTGTAGTCGAAGATGAATGTCTGGTCAAAGTTGCAATAGATCTGGAACCAGAAGATGGCAAACGTCCAGACGATGTTCTTGTAGAAGAAGTTGGAGATACTCTCCGCCAACCTACGGTACGACCATCTCCCATGGACGAGAACTAGCCTCTGGAGGAACATAAACTGCGCAATGGCATAGTCCGATGACATGGCCGCCTGTCGGCCTTCTAGACCGGCAATACCGACGCCCACGTCGGCCTCTTGGATCATGGCTACATCGTTAGCCCCGTCGCCGATCGATAGCGTCATCACGTCGAGACCATTCTTGACCATGGCCACCACCGCTGCCTTCTGCGCGGGGCTGACACGACAACATAGGACCGACTTGCACTGTTTGCAAAGCAACAAGAACTTCTGCTTTAGTTCGTCGTGGAGCACCCATCGCAACGTGAAGCCGTCGATGACGAGACCATGAGTGGGCGCTGGGGGCTCGTGACTCTTCTTGGCCTTGGCCAGGTCTTCATCGCTGCCCGTGAGGCCGAATGCCGCCAAATGCTGGTCCAGTTCCTTTTCAATCTGTGCGAGATAAACCTCGTCCGGCGTCTGGCCCGACTCGTCGTCTTCGGCTTTGATGTGGATGAGTTCGAGATCGTTATTGAGGAGGTTGCAGGAGAAACCGATATTGATGGCCGTCTCGACCTTGTCGCCCGTCAAAACCCAAAGTTTGATACCGGCCTCGCCCAGAAGGGCAATGGTGTCTGGCACACCCTCCTGAAGCCGATCTTCGATAGCCGTACCGCCAATCAGCCACAACTCTTGTTCGATAAGGTCCGCAACGGCCTCGAGCTTCTCGTCGCGGTGGTCAATGGCCGCGGCCGCCATATCATGCCGCTTCTTCCATTCGTAGTATTCCTCATCGCTAAGCTCGCGTTGGGCAACACACAAGGTTCGTAGACCCTCCCGTGCGAAAAGCTCCAAGTGTTCAGCCGTCACGCGTCGAAGTTCCTGCTGCTCGCCTCGCTTAAGCCGCGAGTAAATCATGCTGTCGGCACCCTTGCAGAAGAGAATGATGCGGCCATCAGGCATGCGGACAATGGAGCTCATTCGCTTTCGAGTTGAGTTGAACTCGATCGTGTTAAGAATCTGGTAATGTCTCTCCTCGCCCATGACATTGAGATCAATGCCGTCGCTCGAGGAGCCGAGAACGGTGAAGCCCATATCACGCGCTGTGGCAACCAAAGCCGCTTCGTCGGGCGACTGGGCCTTGAATTCCATCTTGGGTTTGTCTCCGGGGATACGTTCAGCAACGACGGTATGGCATAAGGCGAGAGCCAGCATGAATCGCTGCGTGCACTCCTGCTGCTCTGGTGTTGTCTCGCCCGCGAGATCGGCGACAAAATCGGGCGCGATGAAGGTGATGTCCTCGTCGTGAAGGTAAGGATTGTCGTGTATTCTGCGGAGCGAGGCAAGCGCGTTCTCCTTGGCCAAGGCAATCTCTGCTCGGATCCGTACGCCTTCCTTTTCGACGTCAATACCAAGCCTCTTCTGCAGACCCGCCTGGGCTTCCGTGTACGCCTCGCCATAGGGCTGCCCATTGACCGTTGCCTTCTTGAACTCCATGATGTTCTGGGTCAGAGTGCCGGTCTTGTCGCTGAAAATATATTCAATCTGGCCCACATCGTCGGAAATGTTCCACGTCTTCGGGATGCACGGTTGGTCGAGAGGTTCGTAGTACATCTCCACGTCGCTGTAGATGAAGACGGCCTGGAGAAGACGGACAATTTCAAGAGTGATATAGAGGGAGATAGGTACCAAGTTTTGAAAGAGAATAACAGCTGCCCAAAAGGTGATGAAGCCAGCCATGGGAGGGGACCCTCCCACCATGCCAAACTCGAAATAACGGTGCGACCCGTCATCCTTCCCCCAGCTCACGCCGTTGACGATGGCCGAGATGAGACACATGGCGATGAGAATGACTAAATTGTACAGGACGTTGGCATTGAGTTCTCGTGCGATCCGGGCCTTTTTGGTGGGGTTGATTCCCGCGTTCATCATGATCTTGGTGTCGTGGCCAGTGAAGAGAACCACGCCGAGAACCCATTCGGTATTGCGCAGAGTACAGCCACGCAAAAGGACGTTGTCGATGCTGATGGGCTCGCTCATGTCGACCAACTCCTCGTTTGGGTCGTTCGGAAGTGGCTGCTGCCACTTCGCCACTCCATTGTACTTGTACAGGTTGGGTTGAGGGGGTTCGCTCTCAATGATGAACTGAGCACGTTCGCAATCGCGCGCGTGTTTCAGTGCACGGCCACAGCGGAGGGAGGTGCGGAACTTTAGGTTGGTTTCGCCGTCCAAGTTCTTAGTCTCAACATAACAGG
Organism: Graphium sp. VPRI43844; assembly: GCA_019925285.1. Lineage (NCBI taxonomy): Eukaryota > Fungi > Ascomycota > Sordariomycetes > Microascales > Graphiaceae > Graphium > Graphium sp. VPRI43844. The sequence continues at coordinate 74,024 of JADHKT010000064.1, forward strand.
CGCCATCGTCATCCGAAGTGGAAAGAATGACAATATCGGCAGGAAGCTCGTCGTTGCTATAAATACGCACATAATCGCCAACCTTGAGGTTTTTCCAAGCATCCCTCTTGAAGCGGGCCTTTCCAGCCGGTGGAATGTTGTGGTTTATGACATCCGTCTTCATGGTACGTATAATCTCGGCGCGACGTCGTTCGGCGTCGAGATCAGGCTCGATCGCCTCGGATCGGGGAAGGGGGGAGCCGACCGGGGTCATCTGAATGTCCTCCCTCGCAGAGACGAACGAATCGCGGTTCGGGCCGGGAGCGAGAGCGATGGAATCGCGAAAGGTTCGGCGCGTCTCCACTGAAGCGCGTGGTTCCTCAATCTCGGCAGCCTCCTCCTTCCTCTTCTGTCTTTCGACGCGTGCTTTCTCCGACCACATAGTCCGGATAAGATTCCACAGAGCGTTAAAGGTGCGCGAGGTAGCCTTCTTGATCTTGCGCCATGTGGAGATATTGTCGTTCTCAACGTTCGGGTTCTCATAGCCGCATAAGCGATGGACGGGTGCGTTGTTGAGTTCATTATCTGACTTAGAACGTCGGTAGTCTTCAATGGCATCTTTGATGGCGGTGATGAAGACGATGAAAATTAGAGGCGCAGCGTTCAAGCCAGGGTTTAAAACGCCAAAGATTGGAAAGAACTAAAAATTTTGCAAAACCAAAAGTCAGCGTGTTCAATCCAGAGATACGGGGCCTCGCGCAAGTTGGAGAGAATTGTAGGTTTCTCGCATTCAAGTGGTTGGGGACATAGCAGAAGGTGGGAGACATACCGCAAGGATGACGGTAAACAAGAAGTAGACGTTGGCAATATTATGGAACTGAAACCAGAGGTTTTTAGGGAAGAAAGATAGAGGCGTATATTTGGCTGTGCGAATCTTGTTGCGAGGGTACTGAACAATCGGGTGGCCCTCTTCATCCTTCATCTCCGGGGGCAATGGGAGGTTGAAGAAAACCGACCTGGGCTCGGTATCGTCTTGGGATTGGCTCGAGGCGGCATCGTCGTTCTTCTTGAGCCCGCTGTCGTCAATTTCGTCGTCTTTTCGCTGGGAGGATTCGGTGCCACTCGACATGCGGTTCTTTTCGTTGGAGGCGTTCTTTTTGTGCATGCGGCCTATTAGAGACTTCCTCTTGAGACTACTGCTCTTGACTGTCATCTTTCGCGTGGCCCATCGTGCTCTTTGGGTCCCCTGTGTATCAGTTCTGTCCAGGCGTTGTTCGGGCGCCTCCTCGATGGAAAGGCCAGGAATAGGTGGCGGGGCGGGAATATTCTGAGAATTGTCCCGATGGGGGTCATCTGAAGACGACATGTCGTGTGGTATTCACGGGCAGGAGCCCGAGGGTCCTTTCGATGCACGCCACGACCCCCAAACAATACTGCGGGGAGAGTATTAGGTATGCAATGGGGATGTTTGAGGAAGCGAGAGCCTTGGAGTTCACGCGGATGGATTTTGGCCACGGGATTGGATAAGGGAGGATGGCGTCCGGAAAAGGAGAATATGGTTTCCTTGACTTATGGTTCGAACGGCGGTATCGACTAGTAGGGATAGGGGAGTGATGGCGGGCTCGGTATGCAGGTGAGGCGCACGTTGAAGGGCTACGCTGATCGATTCGAGTCTTCCGAGGGATAGGAGGCGGATTGATGGTTTGCGTGGTGAAAAGAATCTCGTGATCTAGGGAATAAACGAGCGGGTGAAGAGAATGAAACTACCCATCAAGCGCTTTCCCCAATGAATATAGAGTGAAAGGAGGGGAGGGGGGGGAAGCGGGAGAAAGGACTTTTTTTGGTTGGCAGATTGCAGCGCAAAGTATTATCCAGCCACGATGATGATGGCAAAAGGAGGAAGGAGTCCTGGGGAAGGGCTGGCATTCAATTGGTAAGGATGGGGGAGAGACTTGGCTCAGCTGGCCTAGGCTATTATTTGGGGGGGAATGCTACTACAGAGGAAAGGTTGGAAGGGTAATCAATCTTTGCTGGCCCTGTTTGGGAATGGACGCTTGTAGGCGGTACCGCGTCGCGGGAGGGGGAAATACGACGAACACTAGCGGAGCCTGTCTCCAAGGGGGTTACTGGTACTCCGTACATTAGGCCCAGTTTAAGGAGAACAAAAAAAAAGTGCGAGGAAAATCCAATCCGGCCGATCCGGCGGGGGGTGGGTAAAAAAGGCTACTAACTATTTGCACATCAAGAGGATCGAGAAGGAAGTCTGTAAGAATTCGGAGATGGCATGTGTATTATAGAGAATTGAATGATTTTATGCAACTCTTTCAACTGTCTGGCTTCCTCGAAGAAGCAGGTTTGTACGGAGTAAAGGCAGATTCTCCCCCCTGAAAACTCATGCGTCGTCCCGTACTGCAGAACGTGGAAAAAAAGGGACCCCAGAAATTACGGATCGTGGATTACATGCAGATTTGGCTGCTGCTTTTCCAGACCCGTGTTTTGGTACGTCACCTCGTCTCAAAAAAGGAAAAACCGTAATATGGAGGAGTAACACGGAGTACTGTTACAAAACCAGGTCCATGTACGAAGACATCGAGGCTGGCTTCCCATATATTTTTCTCGTCGTCACATCAAATAAAATATCAAATCGTGGACTAATTATTTTAGCCAACGTGCACTACTCTCCATACTCCGTATCTTTCTTCTCGCTCTTCCGCAGAGGTTGGAGGTCGGCCACATTCGGACTAGACGGGAATGCGAGGAGAAGATGCGAGGGAAAAAAAGGGGGGCGTCTCCATTCCTGGAACGGAGGTAAGGTTGGCCCAAGCCCTGCGCTGGGCTGTGGATGGACAGGCAAAGCCGAGGGGTAGTACTTTTTAATACGGAGTACGGAGTACGGAGTGCAGCGAAGTCAGAGTTGCTAGAGATGAGTAAGAAGCGAACAGGCAGTGCTCTGCTCCACCCCTATCTTTGCCCAGAGCCACACCGCTAAACAGTCCAGGTTATGGCAAGGTCTGGTTCACATGTCTCCTCCGTAGAAAGGCTACGTGTAAACTATGGAGTAGTTTACTCGCTGGGGTTCAAATGGGCCAAATTTATGGAGTACAAGAGAAACTACGAGTCCGGAGTATTCGGAAGCCTGGGCCGTCGAAGAAAAAAAAGAAGGCAAGAAGGAATTCGAAGAGGAGCTGCAGCATGTCGATATGCCCTTATTACTCCCTAGAGTCCAGCATATTGCCAATCCCCTAGCGCGGTAGTGGCTGACGGTATGGAGTGCATCGCGGGATTGGTCAGCGTGCGTGCAGTGAATCCAGTGCTTCTTAACAATCATCGAGACCACCTCTACGGAGTAAAGAGACATGATAAAACGCATAGTGGCATACTCCGTATTCCGCTCTCCGTCAAAGCCGGTCGCTTAAGCCCCTGCCAAGGGTTCTAACCAGACCGATAACTCTCTTGTCGTTGCGACGGAGTCCATCCAACAAGACTCCGTCCGCTACTAAAGCGGTCGGTACAAGTTGCATTACCAAGACACGAAAAACGCTTACGGGTATAGCGCGCGTGCCCGCGGCGGTGCCGCGAGCCGAATTGTTCGGGCTTTCTTAAGGCCCCGAATGCTGCTTGTGCTGCTTGTGCGGTATTAATTAGCTGCTGCAATCAAGGTCGCCAAAAAGAGGCCACGCAGCATCACAGCAGTACGGAGTATTACTAGACACTCCACTTTCACCCACATCGCTTCCTCAGTGGGTGAACCACCCAAATTGCGTTATTTCGCACAACATCACCGACTTCAGTTTTGACTGTAAGCTGGCAGGTAGGTCATCACTACCTCTCAACCTTGTTCTGGTTATGCTTGAGAGCCTCAATTGATTCAGGGGGCGATTCTTCAATGCTTGGCGAACATGGCTCTTTTGAAGCCTCGCGGGAGCTATGTTCAAGATACCCTCCATAACATTGAAGCTATGAGGCCTCAATCTCTTGTAGTATACTCCGTAAAGCCTAAGACCTTTGTACAAGTACGGTCAACTGGCCAGATCCCTCGACCCTTAAAAGCTCCACGAATGAGCCTTTTATTAAAGGCTTTTTTTGCGAATAGGGCTAAGAACGCGAAGAAAGTCTGACTTTATGATAGTCTCGCCAGCCCAGAAAGTGTGCCGCAGCCAGCCTTGAAACCCCTGCTCCTTTGTGCTTCGTACACTAGAGTTTCTATAGTATTTTGCTCTCATGATACCCCGTGGCTACGTGCGATCTTTTTTGTCATGTTTTGCTTCCGGTAACAACTAATTCTCGTCAATAGCTGTTTAGGGATATCTCTCCTGTTCAGCCCTCTTCAGGAGGATTTCAAGAGACTTAAGGGGGAGAAACAACAATTAAAAGCCCAAGTCATTGAATAAGATCCTATCCTACCATAGGCTCTTGGGACAGCCAGATTTTTGTCACTTTTGACACAGATGCTGTTGCAGTGACATTCATGTACTTTGTGTCTTTTGCACGACAACAGGAGAGCCCTCGTACATGGAGCAACTGAACATTCCTCCGTGATTACCAACCACAAGACTGGTGGCTCAGTGTACGGAGTATGACCACACTTGGCCTGGCCAGCCTGCATATCGGCGGCTTGGATAATACAAAGTGCGGTTATGCTCTAGCGGACGGAGGGCTGTGTAGCGCTACTGTTAGTGGATAGTTCGTGCCACCGGCCTCACTCCACTGTAATACTCGATGCTGGGAACGCCGAAGACGATCTTCTCGTAGGGCAGTACTCCGTAGTTTGGTCTCTTGATACTCCGTATGATCTCGGACCATCCAAAGGTTTGAGCAGGACTCTAGACGCATTCTCGGACTGCACATACGCACCGTGATTCCCCAAGTCGATAATACACCGACCATTACGGAGTTAAGTGTTACGATCTGGATTATTGAACAAATGACGAATAAATTGCAAGTGGGGGCCAAGAGAGGGGCTTGGGATCTTCATTAATACTTGTACGAGGGTTTGCTTCCTCTTTTAATAGCAGCCATGTGTACTAATCCGTACAGAGTAAAACTACAAAGTAATACTCCATAAATCATAGAAAGGCCAGGCCAACCAACCACCACTCCTTTCCCCTCCCGTTAATTGCCGCCAAGCTTCGGGCCCTGACGGCGGCAGGCTTCCTTATAGAAAATCTTTATTGCTTCTGCAGCAACAATATTGAGAGTGCCACACCCATCAATGATGGACATGGCCTGTGTCTAATAATACTCCGTACTACTCTGTACCTTGGTAGAATGCGGGCCAAAAAACCAAGATTGGCACGCCTGAAGCTAGGGGCTCAACGGGCAGGAGGTTTGGGGTCCCTGTCACTACGGAGCATGGATCACCCCCTGGAAACAAACGTCGAATACTACTCCATATTACAATATCGCATCCGCGCGTCCTCATCTAGCGAGGCCCAGTCGTTAAATTGTTTCCAAGCCATGCTTCGTCTTGCCTTTTGTCTATTCCACGATCCAAGCCGCCTTGAACTCTACTCCGTAGAGTTGGAATGACAGGGCAAATACTCCGTAGGGTTCGCGTCTTTTGCGGCACAACCCCGGAAATTCTGGATTTTTTCTACTCTGTAGACTTTGTGAAAACCTAGTGAGCACTATACTCCGTAAATGAGGCAGGAACAGGAACAGGAACAGGATACTACTCCGTACGGAGTATTACTGCCTTAAAAAATCCGCGATGGATCGGAGGAAAGAAGGAATAAGGAAGGGGTTGGTCAAGATCGCGATTGCCCCTCTTCCTAGGAAAAGACGAGACGGCTGTGCAACTTGAACAAAAGAGGAACGTCATACTTCGTAGTATTAGTACTTGTATTATCCGAGTTGATTTCCATTACTATCCATTGGTCTCGCCCATCTTTATTGTCCTCGGTAACAGGTAGCACGCCCATCCAAGCCTTTTCCCGACTGAATCTTTGATGAAACGGTAGAGTTCTACCAAAGTACGGTTTCAGAAGAGTCTGGATTGGTAGTAATAGGGAACGGGCGGGCCTAGTGTCCATCCAGTCCCAAATAAACGGACGGAGTACGGAGGACGAAGTATACTTATGGGTATCCTACAGAGTACAAGAACAAAATTCTAGTGGGGTCCAAAATCTCGAGGACAGTCTCATTCATACACATTACTTGTACTCCGTACATAATACGGAGTACTCCGTAATGAAATCGTCGCTACTAATAATAGCAAAGCGCGCGCGCGACAGAAGAAAGGAAAAGTTGGGTTTAGGGAGACAATAGCCAAAGACAGGGAAAGGGGCAAAAAAAGAAAGCACTGGCGACTGTTTCAGAGACAAGGAACGTGAGAATGCAGGGCAAACCTTAATGTCTCGGGGTGCTACTTGCACAAGCTTAAAAAAGGGGGGGTTCCCGTTTCTTTTGTACGAGGTTCGAGTCCAATGTCTGGGCGGTTGTCGATGTGCTCTTCGACTAGTAAGGAGTACTCCGTACGGAGGCCGACAGAGAAGGAAAAAAGGTTATGCGTGTGCGTGTGCGTGCGCTGTCGACCGGATCTCCCCTGCAGGATTTTGTTTCTCGTGTTTCGGCTGTTCCTCTTCGAATGCACGCGCTACTACTCCGTAGACTATATAAATCTGTCGGCAGAAAAAGTACGGGAAAAGTCAATGACGGATTTTCCCTTCAATCCCGAGGAGAAGCGCAAGATCAATTCATCTCCACAAGAACAGGTTCTGGTGATGTTAGTATCATCCCATGATCAGGGCCGCCTCCCTCCGTCATGTACTTGTATGAATAGCCCGCAGACCATGTCGAATCTTCGGCTAATGCGCGCCACACTTGACGCTCCGCACTAAGCTAATAAACGCTTCCGTCGTCTCAGACTTTGACGACACACTTGGGACAGAGAAATTATTGCCACACTTTAGCCCTTCTGGGTCCTGGTCTCGAGTCAGAGTTCCAGTTGGTCTGTCTTACCAGAGATAGGCTAGTGCTTTCGCGATTCGTCGCGCGCGCACGGGAAGACCTGGTTTCAACGGTGAAGCTGAGCGCGTTTAATTCTATGGGATCTGTTTTTACTTGTAGGCGTAGCGTTGGCAGCTGGGATGTGAGAAATTCATCTCGCGCCCGGTTCATGTCCGTTAAGGTTTGCACTGTGACTGTAAAGTGTGGGCATGTGCGCCAATGTAGGGCGGCAAAGACGGCAAGGATGATTGGGCGCTTGTGGAATTTATGATAGAGACATCGGGATCGATGCTCTTTTCAATCGGGTTTTCCGCTGTCTATCTACACGTCAGGACCGCGGGATCCGTCAACGGCTGGTCGAGGCGATCATGTCAATTCTAACTTATTTGGTCGTTATTCTGCTCTACCTTCTATCCTAAGAGTATTTCTTCTGTATAATGTCTGCCATTGACTGTAGGTGTTCCCAGGACAACCCAGTTCGAGACCAAAACCGGGATGGCCTTGGAGTCATGGTATCCAGATAGAATATATGCCATATTAACCAAAGCACGTACACTTTAAGCATCTATGTAACAAAGGATTTCGTGAATATAAACGATCCAAGGAGGTATGGTTTATTATATTATTGGTAATTTATGAATTTCTAGCAAGACTAGCTTCGCTTGAATACTGCTTGCTCACTGAGAAGAACAAACTCATCTGGATCAGATCATCGCATATGTAGACCGCCATGGATAGATAGGCAATTACCGTCCTATTACTTGTTCCTGATACTATATCGTTAATATCATTTCATTCTACTCCGTATTAGTAAAAAGATTATCCTGGCATCCCAAGTTGCCATGGTGCCTGCCCTGTCCAGGTTGGAAAAATGGCTACCATATCGCCATTTCAGTGACAAGTTCCAATCAATCGAGTTATAGAACATGGATTCACATAGTCTGTTCCATCAAATTGAAGGGAAAGCTATGATGAGCTATCTAGAAATAGTGTCGAGAGATGATGAGTAGCCATGCAGGCTATCACAGGACACGAAGACGACGATATATCTCTGGTACGGGCTTTTATAATTGACCTAATAGCCCGAGACTACAAGATTGCATAACCTAACCAATTAAAAGAATTAGGTATTACATATTGACACAAAAAAAGGTACTCCATGCAAAACTCCTCTTTGGACAATCGGCTTTTATCCCACCTCTTAAGCAGAGAATGCCTGCAAAACAAAAGACACCGTTACGGGGAAAGATACAGGCAAACCCATTAGCTATATTATCACTTATTTATACTTGGGGAAATGATTTCAATCTCTTATCGGCCGGGAGGGGGTAAATTGATTTGCCTTATGTCAAGCTGCAACCGCTGACCAGGACACAAACCCAAGGTTATTAAACTTCCATATCGGATTACCAGAATATGGGTAACGGCTCAGGGCGGAATTCATAGTATGTGAAGTGATTTATTAACATTTTTTCTTTTTCTCTTTTTCAGGAAATCACAACATGGCAAAAAAGAGTTCAGGGTTAGGGTTGGAACCTGATAGTGATTGTAACCTGCCAGGTAGAGACGAGAGGGTAGTTGTTACGAATGCATTTCTGTCCCATGAAGTGCACCTCTTGTGTAGTTCTATTGACCTCCTATTATCTTGGCTATAGCAGGCCACGGGGGTGATATATGCTTTCTATTGAATTTCCAAGACCAATCGTAAGGGAAGTGTTCATCTAGTTACCCTTGTTGCCAATGCCAAAAGTTTACTGCCTGACTTTAGCCCTCTCGGTTTCCTTGATAACTATGAATTATTTAGAACAGGATACTAAAAGCAAACAAAGGAAAAGCCCATTTCTGTAGATTTATGAGTTTATTCTCTTCGTAAGCCCGCTGTTTAAACTTCAGGTTGCAGGTGGTTGGTCTGGGATTCATCTTGAAAATGACATTTGGTTTAATTCACAGTTAAAATTGTGAATATAACAAGACTTATGCTTTTCTGCAATCCAGCTCCAGCACAATCAATATGTGGCTTCTGAAAAGTCTGTGGCACATACGGTGGCGGACTGTTGTTTTATGGGGGTGATGGCAGGACCTGCAGCTCCAAGACTGTGCTGTAGCCCCCTCCGTTGTGTACGGCTCCCCAGCAAATAAAAATATTTTACAACAGATACTTTCCAAACACAAGAAATTTCCAGAACACAGCACAGCAGGTCCCAACTTCCTCACCGAATACTCCATACTCTGCTCCTCGTTCCTCTGAGCTTAGCCTTGTGTCGCCCTCGATGGAGCACAGGGATATTATTACAAGACGGTAAGTACTACCACCCCACTTGGCCGATAAGATAAGGCCCAACATTTCCGTCGCGTCTCACTTCCTCCTTTGAACGCCATCGAGAACAATCGAGAACAAATCGCCAGTAAACTTCATCACATTATACCGGTTTTCCTTTGCTGTATATTCTTCTGTTGAATATAATTTCTAATCATCTGTTCCAACTCGACTTTCCAAGCACAGCCCTCGTCGACTGCGACGACAGGCCCCAATGAGGCGTGCCGCCAAGGACCAGCGGCCTATTTCCATCCGCGACTACTTTCGCCCTCTCGCACAGGACAAACCCCAAACGCCAGACAGTTCGAGACCGCCGCTGCCTCCGACCAATGACATACCCTCTTCTTCTCTGCCAGGAAGCCAATCAAGCCTCCCTATACTCTCATCACCACATAAACGGCTCGAGAATGCCCCCAGCCGTCCAGCCTACAGCAGAGATACCGTCATTGCGGGGTCCGATGATGAAGGGGCTTCTTCAGAAGACGAGTTCGCCTCTCTTGAACAACTTCTTTCAGTGAAACCACGCCCAATATCACCGCCACCAGTTCAGTGCAGTTCTTTTGACCCCTGCGTGACTCCCGATGCGAAGCGACGCTTTTCACCCATTTATCGCTCGCCCGTGTCCATGCAGCCCCGTGTCCGGTTTGATATTGGCGCGCTTTTAGAACATGCAAAGAGGGATGATGCCACCGATGAGGGTTTCCGGCAAGTGACAAACTTGGAAGACGAAATTGGAAATACTACAGGGACCGTGGATCAAGGCAGTCCCGATGCTACACTCCGTGGTTCCCTAGCAAAGGCTGTGGAACACCAGGAGGACCACCAACTGGACAAAGTAGTACGGGCAGTTTCGCGCACAGAGGTGACGATGAGGCGGCTTACCTATCACTTCTTCCTGGGCCCCGAAGAGCAACCTCTCGAGCAAGGTTCGCCGCCTTTTCCCAAAAGCGATGTACAGAAGCTGCCTGCTTTCAATGGCGTGTCACGGCCCGAAGATCTCGACTATGATCTTGTCTTCATTATAGCAAGCCTCGATCGACTCCCAGACTCGTTGTTCATGTGGCTTTTCGAAAACGCGACGAACTGTACAGCCTCGTCGAGGAGCTGTGAGAGTGTGGCTTCCATCCTCGCCCTCTGTCCAAACCAAGTTGCAACACTTATCACCCCTCAATATCTTGAAACCGTCTTCCAAAGGCTCGGTGCAACACCGGATATCAGTACCCGCTCTTCCGTTCTGAAGACCACCACTATGGGGACTGAACGCTACAAGAATTGTGACTGGCGTCCCTTGCGAGTCTTGCTGAGCGTGCTCAACGAAATATCGACTTTGTTAACTTTAGAGACCAGCACATATCTTACCGCAATATTGCTGCGGTTGGCCGTTGATCGCGAACTTTTGCAGGACATCAGTATCCTGACAAATGTACAAACGCTGTTCCATTCTCTTGTCACTTCAATACCTGACCAAAGGTGGGAGTCATATGTCAGTGCTTCCATTTTCCCAGGAATATTCTCTGGTGACACTCTCTTTGGCCAACGTTATGCTAACAATCTTGTGTGTGTGCAGTGCTCCGAGATATGCACCTCCTTTTGCACCAGTTTTGTCCATGCCTCGCTCCGCCTACACCCCCTTCGCTGCATATCAACTACGAGTCCACGCCTCCATGATTTGCGTCGAAGGCTAGCCGCAGTCTCTTTATTCAATGATTTACCACTAGCAAACCAGCCACTAGATGACGCACTGCCGCTCTTCAAATTCATCGAGTTGTTTCAAACCCCGGAGTTCCAAACCACTCCCAAGACCGACTACATTGAGTTGCGAGCCCGCATAGCCCTTTTGGATATCGCCGTAGACATGGCGTCTCGGCCCCGGAAAGACAAAAATATCTCCCCGGTGAAGGCCAAGGCAGATGAAATCTCGTTTAATAACCAGGTAGACACTCTGGTTTATGAGTTGAAAAAGCTGTCTCGCGGCATTAATGACACCGGGATGCGGTCCATGTTCCCTACCGAAGCCAAAGGCGAGATCGAATGGGTCATTGGTCGGCTTTCGGGGACTGTGCGCACACGACCCGAACCTCGGAAGAGCATTTTTGACAGCCTTGTTCGATACAAGGAAGATGAGACACTCCCAAGACAACAAGAGTACTTGGAAAACTTCCTGAACAGGTCTTCCAGGTCTTAACCAAAGAGTTTTCATCTTGAAAAACTAGTGCAAAGTTAAAACGATGTTATGTATTCCCGAGATGATGATTGTTACTCCTTTATGAAGAGAGAATAAATTTCCCGTCGTACGCACTTGGAAGATGGATGTCTATGATTTTAGCACCTCAATCTAGAGTAGACTGAGTTAATGATACAACCCAAAAACAAAAGAAAGAAAATGAAAAGAGTAATAAAACCATGGAAACAGGTCCAGTTCCATGCCCTGCACTGCTAGCTCTGTGCGGGATGTCCCTTATCATCCTAACGGAAGCCCATCCCATCGAAGAAAAAAGAGATCATTTGCACTATGTTATTTCCCGCTACAGCAAATCAATCGTAAAACTTTCGGTTCGGGTTCTTGCCGAACAACGCCTCGCGGACAGCAGGTAGGGCACTATCCCGGAGAAGTTCCAACCGTGTCTCAAAGGTGTTATCAATCTCAATCTTCCCTCGTCCACCAATTACCCAAACACCACCGGCACTGAATTTGATTGATATAGTTAGCTTACGGCCACTCCGGCTTCCAATCAGACAGCAGGCGAACTTACGAGTCCTTGGGGAGCGGTTGTGATTCATAAATCTTGGCAGCGATCTCCGTGCCCGTAGTCTTCTTGTACTCGGCAAGCGCAGCGTCGAGTGCCTTCTTAACGATCTCGTTGTCCTGCTTCCGGGCGCGAACAAGGAGCTCGGGTTCGTTGAGGGCGTAAAAGCCCTCGAGAATGAGGTTCTTGAGGATTCCCTGGTACTTGTTCTTGTCCTTGGTACCCTTGGCGAGCTGTTCCTCGGCGGCGCTAAAGATGTCGTCGAGGAGTTCTTGGCGGGCGGCGAGGACGCGTAGACGGGACTTGTTGGCGGCTGTGGACCGGATGATTTGCTGGGACATGGCGGCTTGTTTGAACTTCTTTTCGTATTGGGCGTCGATGGCGTCTGTTTCTTGGCGCACGAGGCGGGACTTTTCGATGTTGAATTCCTCGTCGGCTTTGATTTGGATCTCGCGGGCTTTTTCTTGGGCTTCTTGTTTGATGAAGGCTGTCATCTTGCGGAGTTCCGCACCGACCTGCCATGATTGACGAGTGTTAGTTGGGTGATGTGCTGGTTTCTTTTGAGGGGTAGAGTATGGATGAGATGGAGCTTACCTGGTCGTCGGAGAGAGCGTGTGCTTGCGACATTTTGGTGACGTTTGGGGCGATAGTGAGGGGGATGGGAGAGAAGGGGTGACAGGGCCTTTGTATCCTTCGATAAGTTGATGGATGGGAGGCGTAAATGGGAGGATGGGCCTGGAGCTTAAGGAGGGGCAAAAGGGCGTAGGTTGGATCGTGGATTGAAGCTGTTGATTATCTTGTTGGCATTGCCAGCTTCGTTACTGGGGGGTTCTGGGTATCATGAGCCACTCCACTGTTCGTCATTCCCCATACCAGGATGGAAATCAGTTATCCACCCAATCAGACGCCCCAACAAGGTTCGATAAGAAAGGGGTAACTAGTCCACTTGTGTCAGGTGACGTCGCACTGGCAATGGTAGAGCCACTGTGGACAGAGACGCTGTGGCCTCTCCCAAGATATGTTGCCAGCAGAGCACTCCGCCGAAACAGTGAGACTTGTTTCGGGCCTATCGGTGGCCATTGTGAACCTGCAATACAAGTACCTAGAACGACCTCATTCACCTGCAGGACAAACCTCGAAAGCTACCGTTTGGTGTTTCTCCAAACTTAAATCAATATTTTACTCAATCGCTATGGGCCATTATTCAAGTTAAGCTTCGCTTGCGTGGCTTGTTTCCTATCCACTGGCTCTCCTGGCCATAAGCCTACGAGGCTCCCACCATCGTCGGATTTCGAATGGCAAACAACACTCGACGACACCTCGGCGAATACGAACGAGGAGCCAGGTGCTGCTTGTAGCTTTTATCGTCGCCAGTCTGACTGTCCTACTATCCTAAAGCCAATTCTTTCCAATTCGAACGACACACCGCCTTCGAATTCCTCAACGCTTTACCTTTTTTTTTCTCGTCTTGTTATGCTTATCCTGCTCTTCAGCGTCGCATCTTCTCCCTTACTGATCGCCAGATGAAACACGGCATATCTCAGCCAGCGCAATGAGCTCCGTTGGAGGAATCTCCCCTGGGGGGAGTATCGCCGTATGTTCCCTAGAGACTAGTCAATAAGCTTTGCACCTGGTCACTATTAACACCTTTGAACCTCTAGCTTGGAATCATAGTTGGTCTCATATCGACGTCTGTCCAGAGTCTCGGACTAACCTTGCAACGAAAATCTCACATCCTCGAAGACGAGAAAGGACCGCACGATGTCCGTCGGCCACCCCACCGCCGTAGACGTTGGCAGCTGGGAATGGGCATGTTTATTGTGGCCAACCTCCTCGGTAGCTCAGTACAAATCTCGACGCTCCCACTCCCCGTCCTCTCAACACTACAGGCTTCTGGCCTGGTATTCAATTCTCTTTGCGCAACATTAATACTTGGCGAGCCGTTCACGCGATGGTCCCTTTGGGGCACACTTCTCGTATGCACCGGTGCTGTGCTCATTGCCATTTTTGGTGCCATACCATCCCCGATGCACGACCTCGACGAGCTCCTCGAACTTTTGGGACGCCCCCCCTTTGTCGCTTGGATGATATGCCAGGGTGTGGTCGTACTGGCCGTTGCGCTTGTCACAGACTTGGCCAGCTACTGCTCTACCGTGACACAGACAGCTCGGTTTCGCCTCATCCGTGGGTTGGCATACGGATGTGTCAGCGGAGTCCTTTCGGCCCATTCGTTGCTAGTCGCGAAATCAGCCGTGGAACTAATTCTCAAGACTGTTATCGACGGATCCAACCAATTTGTTCATTGGCAGTCTTGGATGCTCGTGTTGGTCTTTGTCACATTGGCCCTCACACAACTCTACTACCTCCATCGTGGCCTGAAGCTCGTATCCACCTCAGTCCTCTATCCACTTGTTTTTTGTATATACAACATCATCGCTATCCTCGACGGCTTGATCTACTTCAAGCAAACCGACTTTATCACACCCATCCGCGCCTGCCTCATTGCGCTAGGCACTGTCATTCTCCTTTCTGGCGTTCTAGCCCTCTCGTGGCGACTCCACGACGAGCAGCACCCGCCCGGTGTCGGCCAGTCATCCCTGGCACCGGGCCTCGGCCTCATCGAAGACACAGAGGACGAGGAAGAGTCCGTACGCGGCCTTCTCTCCTACCAAGACGACGACGATGCCGAAGACTCCTCGTACCAAACTTTTACCGCCCAAGAATCCGAAACCCCGCTAACGCCAACTCGTAAGACCAAATTCCGGCGCACAACGGAACGTGCCGAGATCTGGGACGAACTCGAAGACCGTACCACCTGCAGCCCTACAACACCAACCTCGCTCACCTCGAGACCCCGCTCCTACACCCTCCAACCCACACCCTCCGAAACCACATGCCTACTAGGCAACGCGGCCCCCCACCGCGTAGCCAGCCTATCAGCCGCCGACCCCCAACCCTCGACCTCAACACGAGGCTCCGGCGCCACATCCCGCGGCTCCCCCGAACGCCGCGCCTTCCGCCGCCGCCGCCGTTCAACAGGCTTCCCCGGCTTCACCGCCCGTCGACACCAACGACGGTCCAGCACCGCCGGCTCCGCCACCATCCAAGAAGCCGTGTTCAACATTTGGCGTCTCCGCTGGTGGCGCGAAAGGGACGCCGATAGACCTAGGTCCCCTTCGTCGCCTGTCTCTCGCGCGCCGCTTTTGCAGGATGATGAGACGAGGACTGTGGAGGATGTGGCGCCCGTAGCGAGGGAAAGTGTATGATAGTCGAGCCCTGTTTTTACCTTTTAAATTCTGAATTGATGATTGGGAAGATCTTTTCATAATATTTATAGTCTTTTGGTCTTCTTTTGTGTTACTTGTCCGTCTTCTTGCATACCTCCCCTTCCTCGTAAATACGGGCGGTGCCGGGCTCCGCCCTTCCCTGCTTCATCTATGTGCTAGAAAAGAGATGTTGGAGCAGTTGCCATCGATTTAGTCCTATGCAGCCATTCCTCCATATTCTTGCCCAGATAGATATATAGAGACGTCGGGCTACAAATCATTCATCAGTTTACAGTCAGGCTGGTCTGGTAAATGTGTGGAATTTCTCTTGTTCACTGAAATTCATCAAGCATCAAAAGCCACCACCCTTTTGGGCCACTCCCATACCTTCATCTCCTCACTGCCATTCCGGTCCTGAACTTGCTGCAACACTGTCTCTAGGAAGTAAAAATGTATATGTATATATGTGTAAAGAAAAGAAAACAGAAAGGAATCGTTCGTTCAAGTGTGTAAATAGCCAATATTTGAGTAGAAGGATAAATACATAGCACAAAGTTGTGGCTATGCAATATTGTTTTAGTTCTTAGAGAGAAAATATGAGCTGCTGGGATTGTAGCCTATGGCTTTTGTGTATGACAGGCTGCAACAACATCTTGGCTTGCTGCGTCTACAGGCGAATGATAATTTAGATCCCGCGGTAGCCACTTTTCTCGTCAATGTGGCGATAACGTTCGCGATCTTTTCGGTCCTTGAGCACACATGCGATGGAGACAATAACGAGGGCAGCGGCGCCTAGGAGTAAGTTACGAGTTAGTATAAAGAGGACAAAATATGTTTCTTCGACATATCGACTTACCGACAGCACCAAAGACAGCAGTGAAGATGTCATTGACGAATTGGTTGCTGAACGAAGTGATGGGAGCTGCACAGCCCTTCTCCAAGGCAGCGGCCGCAGGACTGGGGCAGAAGTCATTCGTCACAAATGCGGGCGCCGTGCTATTGAAATAGCCACAGCACTTGAACTGGAAAGTAAAGCAAGGTTAGTATTCACATTACATCAAGACTAGCCACCAGATGATAGAATAGAAACTCGGTGCTGCAGGGAGCGAAATGCGACTAACCGATGCCTGCATCAAGTCCTGCGTTGAGGGGGCCGAGGCCATCCAGATTTTGAAAAAGGTGGGCTTCATTTGGAGGGTAAGGACCCAAAGGAAAATGCCGATGCACAGAGTGTAGATGCTCGAGATGACGAGTAGATAACCGCTGAATTTGAGCCACGTCCGACCAGGTGTTACGATGCCGGGGATTGTGCAGGCGAAGGTAATGAACACGAGTACTGCATTGCCAATACCGGCTTCAAGAGGAAATCGTTGATAGAGCAGATTTCGTGCCGCCTGCTCTCCATTGGTGGGCACCTCGTTCATCGTGCTTTTGACCACTAAACAGAAACCAAGCATGAGGGCACCCGACACCAGGTACAGGATGTCGGCACCAATCATGGTGAGGAGGATCTTGTTCGCCATGTTGGCCGGTTTGGGTGGCCTGTAGATTCGAGTTGATCGTATGGGTTCGCGTCGACGGTCGAAGAAAGGGCGTTCGAAGATTGTCGTCGAGTTTTAAACTGCACCGGATACTAGAGAAATATAGACAGAGAAATATAGACGACCGGCGCCAAACAGAATTCGACGTAAAAGAATGTGCTGTATCGTGGATGTCGAATCTCGAGATGAAAAGGGACAAAGGAAATCGACCAGCAACCTCCGTCGTCTTTGCAAGCACTGGGTGATCAATATAGAGCACTCGTAACGCAAGAAAGACGACGACGAAAGAATACGAGGAAAAGAAAACTGTTCACGAATGGATGCCAAAAACCGGCGAAGAGAATGGAATGAGAGAAAGGAAAGATGTGCAAAGGAGAAACACTACTCCGTACAGCATCGCCAAGTGCCTAAGAACAGTCTCCAACCAGTGGAGAGAGGGAAAAGGGCGGAAAGGGGATTTCTGAGACGACAGTCGCCAGAAACAGGCCAGAAACATCAAAAGCCACGCAAAAACACCCCACAAACATTGCCAGGAGTCCCTTCTTGAAAACCCATGATGATGCGCAATCCCTGACAAAAGCCGTTTCATACTGGGATTGCTGATGCGACTGCCAGTCGGTGCACGAGCCACATGGTGCGCTGTGCAAACTCCTTGGAGCCCCGAGGGCCAATAGAATGGCAGCTGCTCGCCAAGAATAGCCCAACTTGACTGAAAGGTCTGGGCCAGTCAGTGGATCTTCAATTATTACTCTGCTGTTTGTACTCCGTGTGCCTGCCTTTGATTGAAGACGGGATGGCAAGGCGAGGCGAGGTGTTGCAGCTATTATCTTTCATAAATGCGCAACTTGCCCCCATTTTCCCCTATTGGATTTTTTTACACGTGGAAGGAGGCACGGGACAAGTCAGCTTGTTCTTTCCTTCTTCGTTTCGGACATTTTCAAGGCTTATTCACTCTTAATTTAGCAGTCCCCTTCCCAAGTAAGGGGAACCACCTGCCAAAAGAGGGAACAACGCAAGCAGTTCCTACGAACGACTATCAAAACCAGATGAATACTTTTTGAGTCTCTCCAGCTGTCGCAACCTCACGTAAGTAGACAGTCGAATACTGTGAATACTGGGGTCGGCATGGTGTTGCAGATATTATTTCATCTACCTGATGGTACTCCATAATACGGAGTAGTTGCTTTCGAAACCGCTATTCAGTCGAATTGATTTCCCGCTCGCTATCTAAACTAGTTCACAAAGTCCTTCCCCAGATAATGCCCATAAATGGCAAAAAGCGAAAAAGGAAAAGAAAAAGAAAAAGAGAGATGCAGCAAAGAATAAACTAGGCACGTGATGGCTGGTTTATTCTGCAACGGGCAATGACCTTCATTTTTACGGAGAACAAAACCTACGGAGTAGTCCTCACAAAGTAAATACTTTGTACTTGTAGGTGTGGCTTGTCATTCCTTACAATACGGAGCACCTGCGGAGTCCTCCCGCACCCATATTGTCCCGCCAGGTTGGAATAGGCAAGGCTCCAGTCTGTAACAGGCATCGTGGCGGCACCCTTAGAGCTCTAATCTAGGTACGATGATCACCAGGGGATAGAATCTTCCATCGACATTCCACACTGACAGATTTGGGATGAAATGTCAAAAGTGCGAGTTTTCTGCTCCAACTTCGCCAAAGAGGAGAGGCTTAGACAGAACAATCTTTGGCTGATTAGAACACCCAGCCAGCCCCCTTCCTTCATTTGCTGAAATCTTTCCTTCCGGCCCTAGGCTAGCGTTCTCATCCTACCGCTTCTCCGACAGCGATACTCCGGATTTGCCGCAGTTCGACTGGGTCAGAAGGCTACTTGCTTAAATTAGCGGATGCTGCAGGTTGCACTCGTTCTAAACTACATGAATGAGAATCAACTATCAGCATCTTCCCCTCTCCAATAGCCGAATGCTCATGTTCATTCCGAGTCTTGGGATAACGGAGCTTCCTACCGATAGACCAGAGGAGGTCTTAGTTCGACCAGAAGCCTAGAAATAATCGTATGATACCCACTCCGACTCATAGTGTATGAACTAAACTAAATACTAAGCTATTCGCATGCCATACCTACCGAGTACGTATGGCCATCCATTTCTCCTCGTATCTTGTACATGTTCTTTGTCGAATCATGGTTTTGTGCTAGCACAACGCCAAAGTAGCCAGCTTGTACTTCGTACATTGCAATCTTACAATCAATTTTGATCAGCTAGTGGCTGTGCCCGGATACGTGCAATAGGGTGGGAGTTACATTTTGGTACAGACTAGTCCGTAGTTCCGTTTAGCTAATTTTATCTTGCTTATTACTCGTTTAGTTCAAGTGCATTGGTGCTTCAAGTGTGGGGCGCAGCTGATTGTTTTGCTTGATGCATCCTCCTCCATACTCCGTATTTTTACTCCATAATCCTTGAAGACATGCTCCATAAATATTCAGACACAGGTTGCCTGGACTATTTCTCTGAGACCCCCCTGGTTCTCGAATGTCTCTTAACACATTCACCAACTCTCTTGTTCCCACCAATACTCCGTATTAGCTAGAAACACAGTGCCAATTCCTTTAGTTAGTACGGAGCAGTCCTTGGGGCGATCCCAGTGAAGAGGGAAGAATGCCGTCACCGTCACCAGCGCTGTACGAGAACCGATTTCCTCTTTTAATATCGCTGCCGTGGAGTGGTCGTTGGGCATGTCCCACGTGGGAATCTAGCTACATTCGCACAAGTATGCTCCTGTGTCATGCCTGACCATATTGAGTCTAACCATTGCCTTTTTGAAAACGCCTTCCCTCATCCGCTTTCATTTACAAGTATAAATACTACTCTCTCCGAAGAGTTCAGCAGGATGCGGTACAATTATGAGGTACCAGCGCACTTTGTCTTTTGGCCAACCATCACCGCCCGCTAGTTTACTTACTCCGTGCATAGACGGGTACGGAGTACGGAGTAATAGATAATTATTACTCAGTCTTTGAACAAATACATTCAACTCGCCCACGGGTTCAATAAACACAAATAGCGCAGTCCACACCCTAGCTTGAAATGATATGACTGGACAACGCCTCGCTTACCATACTCCGTATTTAATAACTTCGTCAATGAGGGTTTATCGTCGTGGAGGGGTTGGATTGTCTCTCGCACAGCACATGTACGGATAAACTACGTACTGTACAAAACGAAATGGCAAAGTTGTGTACTGACAAGTAAGTGAAACATGGTGTCTAAAGGGTCCACTATGGATTTATGGTACAAATCTGCAGCCTTTGGTAGTATTCAGTACCTGACAAGTACAGCCACTTTGTGAGATAATTACGGAGTACGGATCCTCTTAAGACAGGGATGCTTCTAGCAGGGTTGCTCCTGCTCTTTCTGGAAGGAGCAGCCAATGTCTGAATCAGGTATAGGATACTTCAGGATTCTGTTTTCATCTTTCTTCACAACTCCGCTGGACCCGATAACTGCCAAAGCGAGCAACCTGACTTTCAATCATTGGCTCACTCAAATGTTAAAATGGTCTAATTTAGCTAGTGTCGCCCATCGCCCTTACTCCACCTCTATCCATCACTAATTGCAATGTATGGTGTACGAGTACGCCGTCCACCTGTCCTGGACGGCTTTGTTCCTTCGCCCGGAGCTTAGGAGGAAATATCCAGTAATTATCTTTCAACTAAACTAAACTACTCCGTAGTCCAGGTTGGCTGCATGCAAGAGAGGGAAAGATTAATACGTCCACTGCGTAATACTGTGTTGAAATGAGAACAGAAAAAATCGATCGTCATGTTCGAAGTTCCAGCCAAAGAAGCCAGAATTTCATGGGGGGAAGGGGCAGGGATCAACGCATCCTAGGAGTCAAGTTGTAGCCGCCAGCCTATGAATAGTTTACTTTTCTTGCTCTCTTAATCCAAAATACTCAAAATATTACTCCGTACAAGTACTCCGTAGTTTTCTCTGTACTCCGTACTACTTGTACTCCGTATGAATTTCTTGTAAATACCACTCAAGTGGTTCATGATCCTCGTTTCCTTTCTGGCAATAAGGCTGATCTCATGGCATTAATGGTGGTAATTAACCTGTTCGAGTTACTGTTTGCATAAAGTTCAGAAGACGCCGAGTTCTGCACACTTGTAATTACTGGTATGGGGTACAGTGTCGCAGTATGCCTCAGGCAGGGAAATATTGAGAGACAGTGGGAGAAAATGGAAAGAGCGACCTACAGACCCTCGGTAGTAGTGGCCTCTGCGCCAGCGTGCTTGCAAATAGGAAATAGGAAAGCGACAGGAAAAACACCCAGCTCTTCTCTCAGCCCCCACTGCATGAAATAAAAAGGTCAACTTCCAAAACCGTCACACTAATATTCCATCTACGGCAAGATAACCTGCCCTTACGTCTTCCCTTTCTGGTCAGATTTTCAGCCTCGCGCGCAACCAGGAAAGATCCATCAACCAGACAGCACTCTCAGGTTAGTTATTTTCTATTCTCCGACTCTTTTTGTGTGTGTGCATCTTCCCCTCCTCCCTTCCTTAGCCCTCCTTAAGTTGCTTGTCAACCCACCAACAATTTCGATCACCTGCCACGGCTGCTCCGTACATTGATTTTGGAACATGAATCAGACAGTGGTTCTGGGCCTGACCTGAGAACTATTGGCGCTTGTTGGGACCCAGGGGAAGTGAGGATACTTTTTTAGCAGGCCGTCGCCGTCTTCCAAACCGAAAACACTGAAGATGTGCGGCTTATATTCCGCATTGACGTTCCCCATCACCCTGCCGAGGGAAGGGGCCCCAAAGTCTTTGGATAGACTTGTCTTCCACCTCTCCCCTCCAGGTCGTTCGTACCAGTAGATCATCTGCGGTTGCCACAACCCTAGCAACTGTATGGACAACATCTTAGCATGATACGGAATCGACACGGTGCAAGGATTCATCAAAGACAAGCCTGATCACAATCGGCGGCATGGAACCGGCCACTCCACAGTCAAGCGGAATATCACCTCGCACACAACAAAGCATCCTGAGCATCAATAGTGCCAAATCAGACCCATGCAATGTCTTGGGGGCACCACACCAGCCGTCCCATTGGGAGGAGTGGATTGGCTTAACACGACCAACAAATCGAGCCCCCCTGGTCTCTGTTGCAACCCCTCACCTGCTCAGATCCACTTTGTTTTTCAGAACTCAAACTCCGTACTCCAGTATTCGCTTGGGAGTATTGGGTACTTCGCGCCCGAAGATGCTTTGGATCCTAGTAAATCCGCCCTCTTTGCCTTACCATCGCGGAGCCGAAGGAGAAAGGTGCAATTGCACACACAGAGATGATGTGGGCGAGACCCCACGCTTCTCGTACATAGCAATTGTCCAGCCTGGCGTCCGAATCAAACGCTCATTCTCCTCACATTGTCGGAACGAAGTACCAAATCACAACAGGCGCCATCAGACAACTGTCCATGAGTGATAGAGCCGCCCTTCCCGTCAGCACCTGGCAGGGATGTAGCGAGAAACGGGGCAGGTATCTTCTGGAGCTAGTAGCTACCAATGGAAGAAACGCACTCTGACCATTAACCCCATGATCCCCCACTGTCACCGTCAAACCCCAGCAAGCAGCAAATGCTCCACTCTCCGACCTTCACTGCAAGCCACAGAGAATTTTCGACACTGGGGCACTCAGTATTTAGTGCGGCATGGCATGGCATGTGGGCAACACTTTGGCTCAAACTAACAAAAGGCGGCTTGCCAGCTCGGGTTTTGAATCTGTTTGATTCGATATGCATCTGCTATGACTGTGGACGTAGACGGCGTGGTCTCATGTGAAAATATTTTTGACAACTTCAGAACCACTGACTTGAAATCTTCGCAGAACTTCGGACGAGGGAATCATCAAGCCCATCTACTGAGTATACCACAGTCCAAGTCAACGCCATTAGGTCCCACCAATGCAGGTCTCGCACACTCGCAGACATTGACAAGCAAGTGGGTAAGAAGATAATCAAGGTAAGATTTGGAGCCAAACCCAAACCAATATCCCCAGGGCAGCGCACTGTCTACCAGTATCCATTTTTTCTCTTTCAACGGATACGGGCTCCTAAAACTGGTGGAGCGAGTTGATTGTCGACAGTACGCTATTTTCTGCATGGGAGATGCACAGCTTGCCCATATTCTGTACCCATAACCAAGAACCCAGCCATCACACTCTACTCCGTAATCAAATATTAACCTACGGAGTACTGGCCTGGTACAGTGCATTTAGACTTGATTTTCTCCCATCCTAAAGAGACTGCTCCGCACACACCAACCTTCCCCCCCACTCCAAGTACGGAGTACATCTTCCTCTTTCTTTGACTGAGCGCAAAGCCAGGCCTCATTCCCTGTTCACCTTTCCTCTCCGCAATCATCCCTCCCAAGACCTCCAAGGTCACCCCCTCTCCCCGCCTTGTCAATTTTGTTTTTTGGTTGAAGCAAGACAAGTATCTTTGTGCGACGACCTGGCCATCATTCTTTTTAATACGTTTTCCTCCCTTGAACAAATCTTGTTACACCTGGGGCTGACACATTACCAGCCCACGACAAAAACAGGAAACCGTGTCTACGAACGACACGAAGAGAGAAAACCCTCAGAGGGTGAGGCGCATCGTGCAACTTACAAATTTTGTTCTTTCTGTCTCGGCAACAGTTCTTGCGAAGTCGCGTGCAAAGACTTTGCCGGCCAAAGCGACAGAGATAGTCTTGGGTGCATCAACCCCCCCACCATCTCATTAGCCAACACGTCCGTTGTGGCTCTGAGGCCCACCTTGCCACCCTACAGGGTACATTCCACAGGGAATACGGAGTAGAGCGATCAGAGGTCTGAGGCCAAATAAAAAGGAAAGGGGGGAAATTCTACCCTGACTTTTTTCGCTTCTTTCCGTTAGCATACCAGCCTCGATTAAGATACACACAGTACCCCTAACCAGGTTTCTGTGACAAAAGAAAAAAAGCCCCCCCCCCCCCGAAAAGCGACCAAGGCTTCCCCCTCAACTCCAGATTCAGTATAGGTCCATCGGCACCTCGCTCAAAACAGCATCTCCACCATTTTGCCTTTTTAACCTTGGTGATCGATACATCATCAAACCACAACAATGGCAGACATTACAGACCAGCACGACCAAACGTCGCCGACAGATCTCGAAGAGCCACATACGGTCGGAAATGGCAATTCCACAGGCGAGAACCGCGGCCTCAAGCGACAACGCCAGAGCGCTGACGATGACGACGACGATGACGAGAAGGGTGGCCGGGAACGTCGCAAGATTGAGATAAAGTTCATCAACGACAAGTCTCGGCGGCATATCACCTTCTCCAAGCGAAAAGCTGGTATTATGAAGAAGGTGAGCATTCGGTCATTGCATCTTCTGCAAACATCTATTTCCCCTCTCCTCTGATTGGCCGCGCGCGCCGGTTGCGATGCTTCTCACATCCGCGCAACGAGCGCGGCGTTGCAGTGCCTAGGAAGATCTTCCCATGGCTAACAATCTCGGAATCTGTTATAGGCGTACGAACTTTCGGTTTTGACTGGCACGCAAGTACTACTCCTCGTTGTGTCGGAAACTGGCCTTGTCTACACATTCACGACGCCCAAGCTCCAACCGCTGGTTACGAAAGCCGAAGGAAAGAACTTGATCCAGGTATGGAGTACCCAACTCTCACAATGTATCCCTTCGTCGCAACTTGACAGTTTGCTTTTGTCATTGTACGTTGCTTGCTGGTGAACCTGTTCTTACACATATGACAGGCATGCCTCAACGCGCCAGAGCCACCCACTGGCAACGAGAACGGCGCCGACGATTCAAATCAGGTCGAGTCCCCTGAAGAACCACCAAACCACCTTCCCCCACAACAAGGTCGTCCCGGCATACCACAGAACCCCCACATGCCACCTAATTACATGCCCGGCGTCGGAATAGATCCTTCGCAAGCGTTGGCATATCAGAATTATGTCCAGCGTGGCCAACCCCCCTATGGCATGCCTCCTCAACCAGGCCTCCCCCAGCATTCGTCGCATCAGTCATAATAATGTCGTTGTCTCTGGTGTTTTCTTCTTTAGCCGCTGATACCCAGCCTTGTATGCATTCTGGAGAGGATGGTACCAAACCTTGCCAGTCTGTCTCGATGCGCGCGCATAATTTACCAGCCTAGTCGAGCCTTTTTTATTTTACCCCCTCTTCATTATTATTCCCCTTCTCTCCCCTCCTTCAATTTCTTTTTCCCTCTTCCTTTTGCCCCTCTTTTGGGTGGCTATGGTGGAAAACGGGAGACTCGGTAACAGCGACATGGGCCATGGCGGTTGGCGTTTGCGACGGTGGGTGTCAATGTTGTTCTGGGTAGCAAGCGAGACCAATTCCGAACTTTTTCTCCCTCTTGACGCAGTGATACCCATGGCCAGGTTGACTACACTGCATCCTGATCTCCGAGACGCTTCCGACGATGTCCGCCACTAGAGGTCCACCACTGGGACAAAGCTGGTTACGAGAAGGCGCGTTGTGGCGTCGCTCTGTCTGCGCAACCCAAAAGAGATCACCAAACCGTCTCGATTTCACGCACTACCTCTAGGAAAGGAGGGGAATGATAATCTCTCAATAATCGCGACCTTCCCGTATTGTTTTTTTGTTTGGTTGGCGAAGCTGTTGGGCGGCTCTTGCCCGTTCGCGGGCTACTATGCATATATATCCAGAGTTCGGTGGCCTTTTCCTCTTTTTGCACAGGTGCGGAATGCCGTGAGTCTGCTGTATGTTGTCGCAGCGGTCCGATTTCTCCATATGTTCTTAGATACGCGAGTTCTCGAAGCTATTTGGTGGCATTTGGGTTAAGGGGAGATGACTCGGGACTAAAGATATCATAGTCTTTGTTTTCTGTTCATTTTCATTTTTTTCTTCTATTTCCTTTTTGGGTGGTAAGCAGGAACAATGATTTCATCATGATCAGGACCCCGATTACGGGATGGTCAGATGATGGGTGGTTTCCTCGGGCATGTGCAATGAAATCTTTACACTCGTTCTGTTTTTAGTCTTTGCGTCGTTTGCTTGTTCCCCAGTCACCTTTCTAGTCATAACCACAACGCTCATACATGAGCGGAATGCGGATACCCTTTTCCACCTTGACGATCGGCATTCAGGATGTTTATAATCTTGGGAGTTCGTATATAATCATGCTACTAACTCCTCCATATGTGGAACCAAAACACTCAGCCAGCAATACGCGACTGTGTTGATGCTTGACGGTTGTCTTCAGCCGAAGAGGTAGATAAAGTTCTACAATCTTTTAGAAGGCAGGCAGTACTGCGGGCAGCTGTACACGTATTAGCCTGCTTTTACCGCAGCATCATCATGAGGAACTTCACGGCAGCGTGGGTCTGGTGTGAGGATTACTGCTTCATGCCCAGACCAAATGGCTGGTTTAAAGTTCGACAGGGCTGAGATATTGTGTATTTGGGAGGGCACGTGTGCAACTTGTTGCGATCCCCGTATGGAGATAAAACGCTCTTGTGCAACTGCGTGATACAGGGTTCTGGGGGTGGGGGAGGTAAGTGGTTTCATAACGGTAATTCAGCGACATATTCTGCAACTCTTCTCGTCTTTATAGGAAGGGGGTGGCGGTTTGATCTTGAGATTTGCGTTTGAAAGAATGATTCGTAAGATGGGAGTACGATATCGTTTGTACTTCTGTGGTTTAAGGTGCGTTGTCCATTCTGTGGAACAGACGGTGTGAAGGGCCTTAGAGGAGGTCCATCCACAAAGGAAAATGAATTTACAATTACTCGCAGACCATGTGGCAACCTGTGAAAGCGGTGTTCTGGGCAAGCTCAAAAATGGGACTACGGCCAACAAGGTCTGACACTAGATGGAATGGTACAGATGGCGCAGAGGAGATGAAATAGTAGGAAGAGAATATAAGACGAGATGTGCCATCTATCTCTGGTTTATGGTTGCCATGGAATAGAAAAGCCTCCAAATGAAGGTAAACAACAAGCGACTGGAAACCTGATGGCGAATGCCTAAAACCTTCTTCGGTATGCAAAACCGTTGGCGGCCGTTTCGATTAACGGCTGTGGCGGTTTTTTAAGAAAACGGCTGACTCAGCGAAAATGCAGCGTTCCTGGGCGGGCGTACTCCGTATTACAATTTTGAGCTCAAAGAGGAAAGGCCTTCCCGCGATTTAGCGTGCGCAGATTTGAGCATATTTCTTCCGGAAACAGCATGGCGGGGAAAAAAGAGGCGCACCTTGAGCTTCTCCTTGCTTGAAAACGTCAATTGATCGAGGGAAAGGTGAAGAGTTCGCAAGGGTTCGGGGAGGCTGTTGGACCTTTTCTGTGGTCGGTTTGGGGAGAATGGGGATCAATGGTAAATAGAAATCAAATTTTTCAAATGCCAAAGCAATATAAAGAAAACTGCCGGTTCCAACATATCCGCTTTGCCGCGACGCCCGCTTTCCCAGACACAGACAAAAAGAAAAGACAACCCAAAAACCCTGCGCCAGTTTGTATTTCTGCTAATATTGTAGTCAGTAGTTGATGATCAATGGATGTTTCGTAACTGAGTTAGTTATTCGAGTCAGTGAGAAGAAGTTGAGGTCTGTCGTATTGTCGAAGATGGATTTTTTGTATTCGTTACGACGATCCAGCGTCGGGGAGCCAGTTGTTTAAAAATGGGAGAGTCCGAGGTCTCAAACGATTCTAGTGTTCTGTAGCAACGGTGTATCGTCCGACCGCGAGGCTGCCGAGGAACACGCCGCCGAGGACGGAAAGGAAGTAGCCGACGTTCATTGTCATGACCGCCAGCATGCTGTAGCACAGTTAGGCCAGAAAGCCTCGTGAGAAATGGGGGGAATGAAAGAAGGGCAACATACAGTAAATATCCAACACCCGCAATGACAACGTCAATAAGAGCACGGAGAGGGTCAACGCTTAATCGCCACGGGCGCGCAATATGATGTCTCTTCTCAACGACCATGACATTCTCCTCGACGCCGTTCTCCGAAATGACCATGTTCTTGGCCGTACTATCCTGCGACAATCTTTCTGATAAATTTTGTTTCCCGTTGACGACAACGTATCGGCGCTTGAGCTCGGCATCGAGCCACCGTGCCTCCTGGAGGGCTTTGAGTGCTAGTAGGCCGCGGAAGAGGACGGCGAAGACGATGAGGAAGATGCATGTGCCTGCGTAGGCTCCGGTAGATGTGGGCGCCCAGTCTTTGGAAAAAAGGACCGTGTCCATACTGTTGAAGAAGGCCATAGTCATTGAGGAGTCGGCCGTAGATGAGGAGTCGTGGTTGTGCGACATGGTGGATAGTTTTGCTGGGAAGATGCGGGGGATAGTTTCGGTTCGTGGGTTTCTTTCGGGTAATTGTTCGGTCTATTCGAGGCAGGTCGTTTATCTTTTTGGTGATCCTCTTATATTGTTTCCCGTAGGAAGGAGAAAGAGAGTCTTCGATTCCGAGGTGTTGGCGGGAAGCAGTGATCAAATAAAAGGACAAGCTAAGAAGTCCGTACAGTGGTACGGAGTACGTAGGAACAATGTGAGTGGGTCGGCGTACAATACGGTGAAGTGGAACGCTACACTACCCATGTACCGTTTTTATTACCCATTCAGGATTCCGTCAACTAAACCGACCCCGCCCTGTCCCTGTAAACCATAAACCACGGCAGTGCATTTGGTGGGCGGGGGAGGGGTGATCGACTCCTTAGATACATATTATGAGTATTGTCGTAGTAAAGAACAGTCGCTACTATCAGCCTCTGAGCTCTCCTCTACTTAACAGGCAAATGCAGGACTGGAGATTTCCATTAATCAGACAAGCCTCTTTTCGTGTCTTTTTTTCCTAGTCTTACTCTTGCAGGTAAGCAGCTTGACTCATATCGGAAGTAAATACAAGAACTTCGTAGATGTTCCCAAATGTCCCCCAAATCAGAATTTTCATTCTAACTAGGCAGGAAGCCCTGGTAAAGTCAACTAAGAAGGCAATACTGCTAAAGAAAATCTCCATATTAGAAAGGAGTCGGTAAATATTTTAAAGACGTCCATCCCACCGACAAAGACTCGCAACATTCAGCTACCGAGTCGGGACAGGGGTCCACTATTTATGCATATAAAGCGCTCCGACTCACTTTCTTGGACTGTCAGTCACAGACGACGACCGAATGTTGGAAATTGTGCTATCAAGAATTCCAACTACCTTCTGAAGTCGCGGACCTTGCTGAAATTTCGACTTCTTTTTCTTCCTCACTATACAGGAAGATGTCCATCACAGTTGCAGCGACCACGTCGCTGAGTGTCCCTTTGGACTTTAGTGGGAATCGCGATCGGGTCCTGGAGTCGATCCGCATCGCAAAGTCCAAGGGTGCCACTCTCAGAGTCGGACCAGAACTTGAGCTTTGTGGTTATGGCTGCCTTGACCACTTCTTGGAAGAGGACACCTCCCTGCACAGCTGGGAAGTGCTCGCCGATATTATCTCGGATTCAGTATGCAAAGGGATGATAATTTCCCTCGGCATTCCTGTCCGACATCGCAATGTCCGCTACAACTGTGTCGCCCTATGCACGTACAAGCACATTTACTTCCTACGGCCGAAAATGAGCCTTGCCAACGATGGACTCTACCGAGAGATGCGGCATTTCAGCCCATGGGTGAAGCAACGCCAGTTTGAATCGTACGAGCTGGAGGAAGTTGCTCGCAGGGCCACCGGCCAGCGTGTGGTGCCCATTGGCGACGGCATTCTGAGCACGCCCGAGACGGCAATTGGCGTCGAGACTTGCGAGGAGCTCTTTACTCCCCTCAACCCGTCGACCTTCCTCGGCCTCAACGGCGCGGAGATTATCATCAACAGCAGCGCCAGCCATGCCGAGCTTGGCAAGCTGTCGACTCGGCTGGACCTGATTGCAAACTGCACGAGGAAGTTGGGCGGCGTGTACATCTACTCCAACATGATTGGAATTGATGGCGAGGCACGAATGATGTACGATGGGTCGTCTATGGTGCTGATCAACGGCAAGGTTCTTTCTCAAGCGGACCAGTTCACTCTACGACCGGTGGATGTCATCACAGCCACCGTGTCCCTCGAACAAGTTCGAAGCTACAGGTCTTCGGCTTCGCGAAACATGCAGGCTTCGGCTCAACTCGAGTTCCCTCGCGTAGAGTGCGACTTGCGTCTGAGTCGATCGGTGGACGAGCTCTACTTTTCTGACAATGGCAGCCTCACCAAGCCCACCACCCTCAAGGTGCTCGATCCCATGGAAGAAATTGCCATGGCGCAGTCTGTATTCCTGTGGCAGTACCTCACCCGCTCGGGCTCACCAGGTTTCTTCCTCGCTCTCAGTGGCGGTCTAGACTCGTCGACGGTCGCCATATTTGTGTACGGCATGGCTCGGACGGTCTACGAGTCCATTCAGCGTGGAGAGAAGACCACGCTCGTCGATCTTCGCCGTGTTGTCGGCGACGCATCCTATAACCCCGCATCGCCCGAGGAGATTGTCTCCAAGATCTTCCACACCTGTTACATGGGCACCACGAACTCGTCCGACGAGACTCGCTCCCGTGCGCGCCGACTTGCCGACCGGATAGGCGCATACCACTCTGATATCACGATTGACGAGGCAGTCACGGCACATGAAGATATCATCGCCAAGACGCTCGATTTCAAACCACGGTTCCGCACCCAAGGAGGAACGCCAGCCGAAGATCTTGCCCGGCAGAACATCCAGGCGCGAAACCGACTTGTCGTCGCGTACGAGCTTGCACAGCTTTCTACTTCTGCTCGGAAGTTGCCCAGAGCTGGCGCCGCACTGTTGGTTTTGGGAAGCGGCAATGTTGACGAGAACCTCCGGGGATACTACACCAAGTACGACGCGTCATCGGCTGACATTGCTCCGTTGGGAAGCATTTCCAAGACGGACGCCAAACTGTTCCAGGCGTGGGCACGGGATCACTGGGACATTCCCATCCTGACCGAGTTCCTTGCGGCCACACCCACGGCCGAACTCATTCCGCTCTCCGAAGGCCAGGACGACGAGGTTGAGATGGGCTTTACCTACGCCGAGCTCAGCGAGCTGGGCATCCTACGCAAGGTCGAGAAACTCGGACCGTGGTCCATGTACCTACGCCTTCTCGGCGACTGGAGGGCCCGACCCGGTTTCGGACCCCGCGAAATCGCCGACAAAGTCGTTCGGTTCTTCCGGTTCAACAGCATTAACCGCCACAAGACGACCATCCTCACGCCGTCGCCGCACATGTCGTCGTATAACCCCGATGACAACCGATTCGACCTACGGCCGTTCTTGTACGTCGTGAGCTGGCCCTACCAAGCCAGCAAGATTTGGGCTCATGTCGAAGCGTTGGAGAAGAGATTAGAGGAACCCGAAGAAGAAGAGGACCGCGGAGATGTCGATTAGAATTGGCGCGTGATGTGAATCTGATTTGATAATTATAGATGCAGCAGAAGCACAGGGTAAATCATGTACTAAACAGTATAAAAGATGCAATCTTTCAAGAGATGTCTTAAGAGTTAAAAACCGTTAATTAAAGACCTCGGTTTCCGTTACCCGTTTCCAGAGCCAAGAACATTTCTCCAAAACGGAAACCGTAAAAGCGAGTACGGAGCACATTTGAGAAAGTTTTTTTGGCAAATCCTACAGAAACCTGCTCTCCCAGTCCCGCGGATCTCGAAAATCCGTCGCAGGGCCAACAAGGGTATAAACATTTCCGGTGTATTATACTCCGTATATACTCGTCGGAGTCAAATGATCCGACAATATTGGGAGGATTCGATACGCTAACCAAATTGGAAAATATCCAGAAAAGAAAAAGAAAAGAAAAATAAACATTCTTTAGAATGCCGGCCCAAGATCCAGACCCACAATGCTCCGTCCTAGGTGAATTACTCGGCCTTTTCGGTAATAGCCGGATCTGGATCCCTCCGCATCGTCCGCATCATCCGTCCGGACACGGAGACTCCACCCGCACATTGCATTGAGTGATTCAGTGTCGGCGCTGCGCTCTTCTTTCTGCTCGTGGATTACATTTCCTGCATGCTCGCTCGTTGTTCAAAACCATCGTCGATGGTTTGTCTGTCGTTTTCAAACAAGACGGTCAAAAAAACCAATGAAAACATCTAGATCTGCAATCTCGCTAATCTCTTCCAACCGGTAATATTGTGTAACTTATTGCATATATACAAAGCTCCTTCGCTCCTTCTTACTGAAAGCCGTAGAGCTTGATTTCCATCTGAACGATGCCACCTGGTACCCAATGGTTGGACAATCCATCTCGTACGCCGCCTTTCCAAAACCCGTTATGCAAACAACCTTTTTACCCCGCGAGCTCCCGTGTTACTGGAACTCGAGAATCGCGGCCAGGAAATATATAATCTGCATGCGCGCGAGGTCAATTCAACGACCGCGACACGGGGACGACGGATTGCATCGATTTAATGCTTGTGCCACCCTTGCGTTGACCAGCCATCTTATCTGTATCAGCAATACTGTTTCTCGGTTTTTCTGTCTGCCGCTTTCCAGAGACCAGTACTTTGTTAATCGTCATTGTTTGTCGATTTTTCCCCTCACTTGGCCAGGGTTCCTGGGAACACGAGAAAGGGCGAGAGATCCCGGAGCTCTAATTCCCTGTATCTTGTTGCCTGAAAATTCACCATGTGGCGCGAAATATTGAGCACCGAGGGTGGAGGATAGCCAGATTCAAACTCAACGACTGCTCACCCGTCTCATCCTTTTCACCTACCAAGACACGAGCTAGGCACCAAGGGGCCTGTTCCCGGACCTTCGTCAGCCCAAGACAGCAATCAGTGTCTTAGAAAACAATCTTCAAAGGATCGATTCCGGACAACCATTTCGGTGAAGTCCTAACTCACCGGCTGATGACCACACAAATGCCTTCCCTCCATCACCATATATTCGGGGACCTGAACGACACAGGGTCCAGAAGCTGATTAAAAGACCTAAGACATTGAAAGAATGTACTTTCAGTGCGTATGAGCTGGAACGTCTGGGAAAGGGGGCGAGGAAAGGGGGGTGGTGTAACCAGGGAGCGTTCAAATACGGACATGAAAGATCAACATGGTCAGCAGGCAAAAGGAAATAGTACGAGGCGTCGGCACAGCCCTGCATCGCGCAGAATCTGGGCGGCGGGCACGGAAAATCATGCCATCCCCGATCTGGTTTCAGCTCGCTAGAACACCTCGCCCCCAAACCCTTTTCTTTGCAGCGTTCTGAAAAATCTGCTCGCCCTCTAGGTTTCTAGCTGGGCAGGCACGCCCAAAGCCATTTCCGGCAGTCTAGGGCTAGAATAAGAAAAAAGAAGACAAAAAATAGAGAATAGAAAATAGAAGAAAGCGAGGAACGCCCTTGCCACTTTGAAACTAGGATTAACAGGAAACTGCCATCGTGTAGCTCTTTCCTGTGAAAAGGGACAGACACTTGCTCCGATTTTTACTCATTTTTTAGGAAGAAAATTGTACAATGGTGACAAGAGGCGAGGTAGTCGGTAGTCGTCAATTGTGATTCGAAACACGCCTTCGGGTGACTCGTATGAAGATTTGTTCAGATGCCCGCTTCTCCAAACGCCGAATTGAAGGGGGGAAAATCGTAAAAACCTTGATTCTCGGTCATAAGAAGAAAGAGAATAAAAAAAAAACAAATGAAACGATAGAATCCAGTCCATTGGCCCTAAAGTTGGCTTTGCCTGCTCAAGCAAGGGTTTTCCCATTTCGCCATTTCCGATTCCATTCCCGGATCTGATCCCTAGACCCCTTATACCCAATTCCCGAATTCCGCAGATATATATGTAGTACACAAATATAATTTAGTAGCCAATAAAGAAAAGTGACGAAAGTAGTGGGCAGAGAAAGAAACGAAGGGGTGAATATAGAGATGTGATGTTTAGGGGGCAAAATAAGCCGACTGTATAGTCGATTTGGCCGGCCAGTGCAAAAGCTCTCAGGTGATCCGACTCTTTGGTGTAATTTTCGTTTCGTTTCGTTTCGCCTTTTTGTCGGTGTATACGAATTCCCCCC